>JAZGTI010016898.1:0-12510 GCA_036877585.1 Botia kubotai
AAAAGCACAGGGCTTTATTGTTATTATGAGTGTATACAAATAAAAATAGACCCTTTACAGATTCGAATGATGTATTGGTTGTATCTGTACGTTTACAAATGACGGAGCATTGTACGTTCTTTTCCGCGTTATCATGAAAACATGCCTCAAAAGGCGCCGGCGGGATTGTCGACCCCAGAGGGTTAAGAATCCAGTTTCTGCACGCATCCAAACTGTGAGGTGATGCTGGCTATGATTTCATCAAGTCTTTGAACTACATCCAGTGCGTACACCTGCATTAGCCACCCATGCTTGGGTACAGGAAGCATGACGGGTGGGAAGACACAGGACTAACAAGTCCTGAAGTGACAGCACTGCGAATAACCTGGAAATCTGTTAGATAGTGGATGGTCTTCTGCAGCCATGTCTAGAGGAGTGCTGCTCCTCTAGCTTCTTCTGTACTTGACTGCTGCTGTTTCCAAAATACAAAGAAAACAATAATCGCATTTCACATGTAATAAACCCACAAAAAGGTTTTTAGACATGTTGATGCTTACTGGACACCTGGCATTCCAGCAAGTCTGCCTGTTCTGCCAATTTACAGTCTTCCTGTTCTTGTGTTTCAGATGCCAAAGCAGTGTTTTTTTCTACAGCTGGCACAGTAAGCAGAGGTGTCTTTTTTGTAGATTTTCCAATTAAAGCTAAAAAGGGAGACAATACTAATTGAGCAGATCTACACAACTGTGTTTACACTACTCCAGGTTTCTTCAAGTACTGCCACTTATTTTAAAGAAATTCATTCATATTAGAAATGTCTGCTTGGTTTGGCCACCGTGGATGTAAAGTCTTCAAACAGTTTTATTTTCAGCAACCCACTTAAAGGTCTGGCCTCTGAAGGCTCCAAACCGGATTTCATGCTGTCCTAGAAGGTTAATTTTACTGCCTGGATTTTCACCCTGCCACAGTACAGCTTTCCTTGCAGACTGTAAGACCTTATCTGGGGACAGAGCCCAAGACCATGGTCTTTTATTGTTCTCCTCCTTCACCTTCAGAGCAGCTGACGAGTCACACATATTCTGGCTACCATCAGATCTCTTCCTGAACTGAGGCTCCATGTCTTTTTCAAAAGAACAACAACAAAACATTCGATTTTATGTATTTATATAAAAGAAATGTTAGAATCAGAACATTTCTATACAAAACAAACAATCAGAAGAGTCTTGATGATGACTGATAACATTTACTGTTCTATAATCTCTTTTAAGAAGTGATGAAAACCCTATGCTAATTGATCAAAGTATCATGTGTGAAGTCATTCAAGTGTTATTGTTCTGACCCTCTTGATAAGTAGCCACCAACAGTTCCAGTGAAGAGCAGAGGAACTGTCCTGTTTCCCATTGTTCACAATTGAAGGTATCAAAAATCGCTTAACGATTTTCCATCTTCAATGTCCTGGCATGAACCTCAGCAAGTATTTAAAAATTAAGGGTCTGGAATTGTCAGAAAACCAACATTTGCTCCTAATTGGCAGACTTTTTGTTGGGTGAGCTAATGAATGTAGTTTTGAAAGTTGTCGGGCTTTATGAGAACAAGTACCAATTTTAATGATTAAAAACTAACCAACTAACTAACTGGTAACTAACTACTTTAGTCAAACGTGGGCGCTACAGACCCCCTCCATGTTTAAACGTTTACCCAATGGCTGAATAGTATGTGTGCACCTAATATCATGTGATTTTAAATGTTAAAAGCCTCAAATACACCTTGCTGGAGTGTAGTTTTAAAGTTTGACGTGTTACCATGGCAAAAAACATTAACGAGATCACAAATCCTTCTAGAACTTTAAATCAGCCGTGACATTATTATGACCAAATCTGAACTGGCTAAATGTAAATTGACTATTTTAAAGTTTAAGTGATGCACTTCCTGTTGTCAGTTGGTGGAACGATGACCATGTTTTACAATGGTCATATCAATGTCATCAGCCCACCAAACCAAACATATTCCCTAAGTTTAATATAAGTTGCTCAATGTATTCTGTAGATATTAAAGACTTCCTGTTTCCCATTTCTGCCATAAATGTACAGCCTTGCCATAGAAACACTGTTTTAGATATCAAAAATCCCTTCGCAATTTAGCATCTCCAATGTCTTGGCATGATGCTCACCTTTTTGGTGATAATCACATGAAATCCGTAAGAGGAATTTTAAAATTTCACGCCATGCACTTTTCAAAAAATCCAAAATGGCAAATTTTCTGTTGGATGCTAGAGGGGTCTTAATTACATTACATTTACGCATTTGGCAGACACAGTGCATTTAGGTTATACGTTTGATCAGTACATGTGCTCAGTGGGAATCAAACCCCAATACAGGAACTCTTAACAGTTAGCAATATAAGTAGATTCCCATAGGCTTAACATTGGGCAGATCTTTATGACATCATAGCGCTGCATCAGAATATTGTAGAGACTGGGTTGGGCTTAAATTGCTAGCAAGCAGCAACAAATGGCCTAGCAAGCAGCACGGCCTAGCAAGCAGCAACAAATGGTGACATTTTAACTTCATAGCCATGCCCTAGCAACCAGCAGCTAGAGCACCTTAGCACCAACCTATTGACATCCACTAAAAAATGTGAGCGGCATTAGAACATAATGGAGACCATGATGATAGGCCATATGGGTGGCCTCTTTTGATTCAGACTGGCAAATAGTCTGTAATTATCACTCTGAAAACTGTCCATCCATGCCCTAGCCATTTAATGCACCCTAGTAACTGCATAACGTCATAAATAAGACATATTTCAATAAATATATCATGCTAAATCATACTTTCCTTATGATATATCATGCTGGCATCTTGTTAATGTCATTGAAATACTCTGGCTTGAGTTTTGCCATGGCAAGCACCACTCACATTTTCTATTCATATTTTCTATCTGTATTATATTACACATAATTGTGCAGTAGATCCATAGTCACAGCATATATTTATATCCAGTGCTCATCATTGCCTCCAGATGGTGCAGTCGCTCTATGTCAGATCTGTGACAGTCAACCCAGCAGTCGTTCACCAGACAAATCTATTTAATCACTTATTTATTAGCTCAGCAACTTCACTGATGAATTATTAATGCAGATATAGTGTCTCTATGGACTGGGTCTCACCAGCGGTAATGCTAATGTTGTTCTTATTAGCATTGTTATGACTGTATTTAACTGGGCCTTTGTTTGCTTTTTGTGAAACGATTCCAGACAGATTATATGAAGCTGTAATTCAGATTGTGTTTTAAAGTCAGCATTATGTGCTATTATTTTAAATTCCAACACTTTTATTATATATGTCTACATTCATACATTTATGATAATGTATTAAACCACTGAACTACTTTAAACTGTTATGAAAAACATCTCCCATGCTGGTTTAGCTGGAGAGACAGCTGGTTTCTGCCTGACCAGCTAAAAGGTTTCAGAACTCTTGAAATCTTTTAAAAAACTAGCTAAGAGGGAGACCAGCAAACCAGCTTAGTTTTTAACCTGGTTTAAGATTTTTGTTGCTCAGCAGGGTCATAATGTGAGATAAATAAATATCATGTTCATTGCCTCTGCAGGGCTGTTTGGAATTCAGCTTAGCCAAGATACAGACATCCTTGTTTGTCTCAATTTTCTTGGTCTCGATCAATATGTGATTAGCTAACACAAACAGGGATCTTGTATTAAAAGCACTGACCTCAGCAGGGGCAAGCTCTTTCTTGACTGACTCTACAAACTGTATTGACCCTATAATTCAAAGGCTTATCTTACATTCCTCTCATGAATACATTATGCATGTGCAGTGTAAGGACCATTGATTTTATGTCACATAGCTTCTTTACCTCTACCAAAACAGTGATGTCATTTGAGGGAGGTTCTTTGGAAGGCTCTTACCCTGAATCTGTGTGTAATAAAAACAAATCTGTTGTCTGTTGACGGAGACTGTTGTAACATATCTGAAAGGGCTGACCTGTATGAAAGGTGTTTGAACATTGTTGTCCCGAGTCTGCCCATAAAAAAGAAAAATTAGATAATTCAATATCTCAAACTTAGCAATGAGGGTAAATGGAGTGCAGATTGAGACAGGCTTTTGCTTTTCAGATATTTATCCTGTAAAAATCTCCAATAATCTCACACATGTCTCTTTTAGAAGAGCTTTCAATTATACAGTCATGGCCAAAAATATCGGCACCCTTGCAATTCTGTCAAAAAAATGCAACACTTTTCTCAGAAAATTGTTCCAATTGCAAATGTTTTGGTATTCACATGCTTATTGTTTTTGTTTGCACTGGAACAACACAAAAAAAACAGAGAAAAGTCAAACTTGATAAAATTTCATACAGAATTTAAAAATAGGCTGGACAAAATTATTGGCACCTTGTCAAAATTGTAAGAATTAATTGCATGTGATGCTCCTTTAATTTGTATTTAGACACACCTGTGGCAAGTAACAGGTGTGGGGAATTTAGTAATCACACTTGCAACCAGTTAAAATGGAGAAAAGTTGACTCAACCTTTGTGTTGTGTGTCACACTGAGCATGCAGAAAAGAAAGAAGTGTAAAGAGTTGTCTGTGGATTTGAAAGAAAAAATTGTGGGAAAACATGGACAATCTCAAGGCTACAAGTCCATCTCCAGAGATCTTAATGTTCCTTTGTCCACTGTGTGCAATATCATCAAGAGGTTTACAGCCCATGGCACTGTAGCTAACCTCCCTGGACGTGGATGGAAGAGCAAAATTAATGAATGGTGGATATTGTTCGAATGGTGGATATAGAAACCAGATTAACTTCCAAACAAATTCAAGCTGATCTGCAGACACAGGGTACAACAGTTGTACATCTGTTGCCATCTGAATGAAAAAGGGACGCTATGGTAGGAGACCCAGGAGGACACAAAGGCATAAAAGCAAGACTGGAGTTTGCCAAAACTTATGTGAGAAAACCACAATCCTTCTGGAAGAACATACTGTGGACAGATGAGAGAAAAGTAGAGCTTTTTGGTAAAGGACATAATGGCAGTGTTTACAGAAAAAGAAATTAGGCCTTTAAAGAAAAGAACACAGTCCCTACAGTTAAACATGGTGGAGGTTCAAAGATGTTTTGGGGTTGCTTTGCTCCTTCTGGCACTGGATGCCGTGACTGTGTAAACAGTATCATGAAATCTGATGATTACCAAAATATTTGGAGGTGCAACATAGCAGCCAGTGTCAGAAAGCTGCGTCTCCACCAGAGGCCATGGGTCTTACAGCAGGACAATGACCTGAAATGCCTTTAAAAAGCACTCAGAAATGGTTAAAAACAAAGCGCTGGAGAGTTCTGAAATGGCCAGCAATGGCCAGCAATGAGTCCAGATCTGAATTCCGTAGAACACCTGTGGAAAGATCTCAAAACAGCAGTTGGGAGAAGGCATCCCTCAAATCTGAATGACCTGGAGCAGTTTGCAAAAGAAGAGTGGTCCAAAATTCCAGTAGAGAGGTGTAAGAAACTCATTCATTGTTACAGAAAGTGATTGATTTCCGTTACATTTATGCATTTGGCAGACACTTTTGTCCAAAGCGACTTACATTGCATTATACTATACATTGATTCTGAGTATGTGCAATCCCTGGGCTTAAACCCCTGACCTTGGTGTTGTTAACACCATGCTTTAACCACTGAGCTACAGGAAAGCCCAGTTACTTTTATCAAAGGGGGTGCTACCAAATATTAAATTAAGGGTGCCAATAATTTTGTCCAGTGCATTTATTTTTTCTGGAATTGTATCAGATTTGACTTCTTTGTTTTTTTTTGTGTTGTTCCAATGCAAACAAAAAAAATAAACATGCGAGTACCAAAACAATTGCAACTGCAACAATTTTCTGAGAGATGGGTTGCATTTTCTGACAGAATTGCAAGGGTGCCAATATTTTGGGCCATGTATCTCAAACTGTGTTTAGAAATGTCAAGATACCAAAGTCTACATTCAAAGTTCAGAGATTTCGATATGGACATAAGACAGATTACATATTACATATTACATAAGATATCATAAGACATATTACAATTTTCTTAAATCCAATATTTCATTCCCTCCTAGAGCATTTAGGTGAAATGTCTGAGACAAAATTAATTCCAAAATGAAACATAAGTATTTGGACTATAATAAATCAGCCTCTGGGCCCTTGAGTTTGAGAGAGAAAATAATGTTTATTGAATATTCACATAACATAAGATGAAACTGTGATGTGTTTTGAGTATACTGTACACACATAAAAGGATGTAGTCATAAAGGCTCATTAAAATTGAGAGAGCCCATTAAATCAAAATTGTACTTTTGAATATTGTTTAATAATATTATTGCCAATTATGGTTCAGACGAAGACTTTTATGCTCTTGTACTGCTTAAAGTTTGCAGAAGTTATTAGATGTTAAAATTCGCAGTCTTCTGAAAAAATAAACTGTGGATATCCAAAGTTTATTCCAATAAAATGCTGTCTTAAACCGAGAATGTCAGATCTCACTGTAGTGTCATGGCATGGTAGTGGAATGGCATCCATACATCACTAACAGGAAGTGGAGAGGGATTTCCTGCAGTCATTGAGCAACACTGCAAAGCTTTGGCTTAAATCGACAAAATAAAACTACAAAATGGTCTGACAAGATGCGAATGTTACGATACAAATACAGTGTCACATAACTGTTAAGACACTGTGAAAAGTTTTATAATTCACATTTATTTTTTAGTTACATGCTTTTTTATTTTAACAACAGTCAGTTGTCATATAGCTACATTTAAAAAGTTTCAGTATGACCAAATATATTCATTTAAATACATAGAAATATATAAATGAATGATGATTTATTGTGTAAGTTAATATATTACGTTTAATGGTTTCTACATCTCAACAACCCATTTCTGCACAAGAGCACTCATTTTGGAAATGAGAAGAATGAGAAACAAAGCCAGCAAAGAAGACAGTATGCTAGTCCTATTGATCTTACAAAATTTTCAATGCTTAATGTTTCATGAGCTTAGCTAGACAAATCCTTCAGAAGCGGCCCAATATCTTAACAGCAGCACCTTAGCTCCCACATATAAATTTTCTCTTTTGTTTGTAAAAGGCTGATAAGGGAAAGTGGGACTTGAATGTCCCGGTTACACAGATTTATCCATGTTGTGCCCTGCTCTTTATGTCTGTCTGTGTTTTATCATCAAAAAGATCAGGAGTTTGCTTTGTCCATTTTCATCTTACAGCATTTGAAGTTGCTTTAACAACTTTTGTTTTAGCATTATTAATTCAATGCACTAAATTATAAATCCAATACCAAAATTTGTCTCGGCTTTTGTGTTTGGTATCATTGTCCTGCTGAAAGATGATTTTTTTAAACCTACATTTTATTTAGTTAGAAGTTTAACTGGTTTTGCAGTATTTCCCTGTACTTTGCTTGTTCGATTCTTCATTTTAACAAGATGTATAAGGACTGCAGCCCAAAACCTGAATGTTAGTGGTTGACCAATATGAGGTTTTTAAAATGAGTTCATTTTTTGTTTCTGTGTAGATATATTTTTAGAGCTACGCATCACCACATTTTAGCTAATAATCAAGACATAGCCATTAACCATGATGTGCTATACTTTAAAGTTGGTTACTGGTGGTATTGGGGGAATGACAATTTTTAGTTCCAGAGGGTATTTGATAGAACAAACACATGTAGTGCCTTTGTTTATCCATTAATAAAGGTGATGGCAGATTCTGCATCTTCAACACCTTCAAAGTGATGGCTGGCCTCATACAGAAAGTTTTGAAACTCTCTGTCTCTGTGTTCTTTGGAATACTCTTGAGTGCACATTGGTCCTTCAGGTTACACCCTGAGTAATGATCCTCTCACTGTGTTTTATATCATAATGTGGTGCTCATTTAAATGGCTCACAAATAGAGGTCAAATATAAGGCAACTATGCCCTCATTTGAGTAATTTTTCATCCGTGTAAATGCAGTGCAACCTGAAAAACATAATTGTATGAACAGCATATATCATTTTCATTACAACAAATTCTCTAATGTTGTTTTTCTAACATAAACCAATGCTATATATGTGTGTATATATACAGAGCTGCTTGAAAGTATGTGAACCCTTCAGACATGATTAGGTTTTGTGTAAAACAAAAATAGAATAACCTAATCAAATGTACATCCAAAACCCAATTTGTGAATCACACTGTGTGATTTGTGAATCAGCTTTGTGACAGACATATTGTCATTATTTTTTAAACAAAAAGGGGTTAATCTAACAAAAACTGGAACTTTGACTTGCAGTGCAGAAGTATGTAAAGCCCTTTATTTAGTAGCTGGTGGCACCCACTTTTGCAGCCATTACTTCAACCAAACGTCTTCTGTAACCACTGACCAGTCTCTCACATCTGTCTTTGGGGATTTTTGCCCACTCCTCACAGAACTCAGTCAGCTGAGAGAGATTGGAAGGACAACTGGCATGTACCGCCTGCTTCAGGTCTAGCCAAAACATTTCAATTGGATTAAGATCTGGACTTCTTTTTAAGCCATTCCTTGGTGGATTTGCTTGAATACGTAGGGTCATTGTCTTGTTGCACCACCTATTTTCGGCCCAGCTTCAGCTCTCTGACTGATGGCAGGAGATTCTCTTCAAGAATTTGTTGATAGGTCTGAATAATATGGAGATGATCTGGCCCGGAGGCAGAAACACAACCCCAGATATTCACATTTCCACAACCATGCTTCACTGTTGGGAGGAGGTTCTTTTCCTGGAATTCAGTGTTGGCTTTTCTCCAAACATGGCAGCTTTGATTAGACCAAATAAATCTATTTTGGACTCATCTGTCCAAAGAATGGACTTCCCAACAGAAGGCCTTTGGTTTGTCCAAATGCTCTCTGGCAAAGAAACGGGCAGCTTTGTTCTTTATTGAGAGCAGAGGCTTCTTTCTAGCAACCCTCCCATAAATATCATGTCTGTTAAATTTTAGTCTGAAGAAAAACAGTTAATCTGATTTCTATGAAGTTTGTAGACTTCCACAAGTAGAAGACGCATGTGCATTTACCCCAGATGCTGCCAGAGAGATCTGCAACTCTCTAGAGGTGATGTGTGGGTTGGCCTTTACTTCATTTATTATTTTTCTGATGCTTTTTGATGATAGTTTTGATGGGCGTCCACTTTTAGGCAGAGTTGTGGTCATGTTGAATGCCCTCCATTTGTACATGATTTGTCTTACAATGGGTGGATGGAGTAGCCTATAGCCTTTATAGCCTTCCCCAGACTGATGGGCTGTCACTACCTTCTTCCTGATGTCCTCAGATATCTCCTTTCCTCTTGGCATTGTTTGACTCCATGGCACTACAGGTTTGTTGGCTTCTCTCTTTTTTAATCTCTTAATTTCTTTTTTTTAATTATTAATTAAGCACCCAGATGTGTTTCACCTTCACTTACTTTTGCACATACAATAATTCAATCTTTCATGTAGTTTTTTGGCTACTTAAAAAATTCCCTCCAAACAAACATATGCAATTGATTGATATACATCTGACATTTCATTTATAAAAAGCAGGTGATGATAAAATAAGAAAATCATGGTAAAACCCTGGAAAAACTCTGAACAGCTCAAGGGGTTCACAAACTTTCAAGCCTATGCTATGAAAGTTGTCATCTTATGTGTCTTTGGACATAAAACTTGATCTGACTGTCTTTGACCAAGACGTTCTCTAATTGTTAACAAACTGAAGATGCAAGGACATAAATGTGTCCTGTATATAGCCAACATTTAAATAAAACAAGGTCAGGACATTCACAATCACGCTGATCTTTTTATACACAACATGGATAAAATGTTCTTTTATTTTGACCTATTTGGAAAAACGATCCCACAATGATGTGCTTAACATATCAGAAGAGTTCAAAGTAACTTATGCATCATGTGCTGCCAGCCCTTGACAGAGAGTCAAGAACAGATTGTTATTGCTGCTGGTAAAGGGTGGGCTTGCTTTAAGCATCACAGCACTGTGGCATTGCTCTTATTTACAGCACCATCATGCTCGTAAAGCAGACCATATGCCTTAGTGTTACACTCTGAATAATATGCCATACATAACACTGCTGTGAGAAGCTCTGGCAGAGGGAATCTTAAGCAAGGTCTGGAGGTGAAGAAAAGGGACAGCATCTTTAAATACAAAGCCACAGAGATAACAAGGTCAGAACAATAACATTAATGCGATTTATGACATTATAAATAAACAAAAGTGATGCAAGGCTTACAGGATGCAAGTTTTGCAAAGTGGATGATTACATTAATTACTATGTTGCTAGTATAAGGATGTATGTAAGTCAGATTAAGTGAAAAAAGTTTTAGTAGATGTATGAAGTCAGTTCCCCTTCATTTCAGGTGTCCTAGCAAAGCAGCTTGTAGTTCATCACATTAACTATAGACATATTCCACTAATGTTTGACAGCCAAGGCGTGTGCATATATTTTATTTTATAAAGTATAATCAAACATTAATTTTGCCTTGTGATTACACTTGTGATATTTTGTTACATTCCTACATTTCTCTGTGTGGCTAAAGTGTCCAAAAACAGGGCCATTGTGCACACACACACAAACAGAATGTAATATTGTGCATTCCAGAGGCTTTGTCTCCGTGGACAAAGCCCACACATATTCATGAGTAATTGCCTCTATTTATAAGACAAGACCCACTCCTCTCTAATTAGCTCAAATATAAATTACAGAGCTTTGGCCTTCCACCAGAGCGTAATTTGAAAAGTACCCTCAATGCACATCTCTCTAAACTAACTAAAGATAAGTTTGAGGTAAAATTACATCATGGCCCCATTAACAGCTTTAAGCATGCAATATTTGTCTTATCTAATTATGGTTGCCGATAAACACAAACATTCTGTTTGTATTACTGGTATAAACTTATATGCCTGGTCATTCAATTTAAGTGATAGTTATGTAGTAAATTCGGTTCTGTTATAAAACCTATGAGCAACATTATTGTCTACTGCCAGACATCATTACTGTTACGGAGGAGACCTCCGCATCATGTCCGCCGCCGCGTCAGAGAGAATCGTCACCTGAATATTAAGAACATTTCCGGACAACAATTCCCATAGACTTAGCGCCGTTTCCTGATTGTCACGTCACACCTTATTTCCTGTTTTTCACGTTCCACTTATGCAGACTATTTAAACGCGCAGTTTTTTTTTACTATCAGTGCGATGTCTTGTATTGCCCTCCTGCATACATTTCAGAGCGTTTTTCCTTGTTGTTTTTGCCTGGCTGTTATCGGACTGTTTACTGGATTACGGATTGCTTGCTGCCTGCCTACGACCTTGATTTGGATTGCGTTTTTGGATTGTTTGCCGCCTGCCTTTGGACTGTGCCTGTTTTTGGATTACGTTTGTTTGCCACCCACCCTAACCCTCGCCTGGACTATCGACTTGAGTATTGCTTCTCCTATTACATTCCTGTTTGCTGTTATTATACCTCTAGTGCATCGGCTCCCGCCCCGGTAACTGCTACTCACCCTCGATTAGTGTTTCCTGAGAAATTCAACAGCAACCCTGCTCAATGTAAAGGATTTCTTCTTCAATGCTCTCTATTTATTTCTCAACAACCCACACTTTACCCCACAGAGAACAGCCGAGTGGCATTTGTTTGCTCTTTATTAACCGGTCGAGCATTAGAATGGGCCACAGCTGATTGGGAAGCTGATATTTCGAGTTTTTCACTTTCGATTCATTTCGACAAAGGTTCAGAAAAGAACACCCGGCGGAGGACATCGGTCCAGGAGAGCAATTGTTTGCTTTAACCCAGGGAGAACGTCCAACCGCGGAGTATGCTTTTACATTTTGTACTCTCGCCGCTCAAACAAATTGGGTTGAGGACACCCTTCTTTTATTATATCGCAAAGGACTAAGACTGGAACTACAGTCTAAACTGGCCTGTCGCGACGAAGGAAGGTCGCTGAGTGAGTACATTGATCTCTCTATTCAAGTTGATAATTTATTAAGATCCCGTAAACCATGTAGAATCCGTGCCCCAAGCAGAGAAGATCACCCCATTAGTAGCGAACCCATACAAATCAATTATACTCGCCTGACCCCTGAAGAACGAGAACAACGTTTTCGACAGGGCTTATATTTATATTGTGGGTTAGCTGGACATCTGAGAACGTCTTGCCCTGCTCGACCCCGGCCTGATCAAGAAAGGGTGAGTCTAGCCTCAACTACTGTTTCACCTAATCATATATTCCAATTACCCATAACTATTATTAGTTCAGGAAGACAAATACAAACCTTTGCTTTGGTAGACTCTGGAGCCGCAGCTAATTTTATCTCTCTAGAGTTTGCCAAGGAAAATAACCTCCCTCTAACGTTCTGTTCTTCCCCTATAGAAGTGGAGACGCTGGATGGCCGACCGTTAGAAGTGGGAAGCAAAAGACAGAGATCATTCAACTACTTATCGGTGTGCTCCACTCGGAAAACATT
>JAZGTI010016899.1:0-12509 GCA_036877585.1 Botia kubotai
AAGGTCACGGTTACCTGACAGTCTGGATTGTGGATAGCTTGGCCAGGCTGTCCAGTAAACAAAACAGCCCTGGGTTTTGTAGTGAATTTGATGACAGTCTAAATAAGGCAAAAATATTAACATCAAAATATCATGAAACTTCATCTAGAGAATGTTTTTTACGGTACAGCACTATTCTGTGAGAATTATTTCAATGCCTATTGAAATAACTTCTATATCATGCTGCGATTGTGATGAAATACGTACTCTAATGTAAGGAGCCTGGGGCATCTTCTCAGTATCTCCACCAGCTTCTGTAGATGGTCGACCTCAAACCTGCACTCCCTTAGTCTGCAGCCAGAACAACAAAGAGAGGAAGCTTAAAAAAACGTCTCTCTAAAAACACTTTCACTTTTGACTTGAGTAAATGAGTCACGCTATACACTCGCATATTTTTAATGCGGTTTTATTTGTGACGTCTCACTGATATTTTGGAAATTACCTAAGAGTCTTGCCCTTCACACGTTCGTGCACAAACTGAATCAGGGTCTGATCTTCTACCCCAAGACTACAAATGAGAAAAACAAACACCTCTAACAGTTAATCAGACTCCACCAGTCAAGAACAGAGACATAGCTAACAACAATACTAGCTAAAAACAAAGTCAGTTTAGTGAAAGGAAAACTTACTACCCAGCTAACAGTTTTACGTTGAAAGAACATTTCCTCAACATTTTCATGTTTCAAGTCACAAAAACAAGTTTTAAGTTCTAGGAAAGTTCAAAACATCCGGTTGTTTAGAGATTGTATTAACATTATTGCTTGGTTAAAACAACGTGATTTGAACATTTTCCATTCAGAAATGTTTTTCAAACGTTCCACTAGGTACTAAATACCTTGTTGATTATGCCACTAATGTTACTGCAGAAACCTTTTGAAAACTTTTAGAGAACGTTAGCCAACGTTGGACGGTGCGGTAGCATTTACCTGACTTCAACAGCCACCACCTTCTCACACGTGTTCATCGAGTTGACAAGATGCAGCGCACCCACCTGCGTCATTCGGTTGCCGTGGAGACTGCGAAGCACCACCACAAGTAAATAAATCCATACTGTTACAATTACAAGCAAATTTATGGCGTTTATAGAATCTAGAATGTCAATGAATGTCAGGGAACATGTTCCACTAAATGATCTGAAATATGAATTTTTCCCACCTCACAAAGCTGGAGATCTTTAGTTTGGGCAAACAATCGGCAAAACATTTCACGCCCTCGTCTCGAAGAAGGTTATGAGACAAACTACAGCATATAAAAGAAATCAGAATGAACTGTTTGCAATTACAGAGCAGAAAAATGACTTAAAATTAGGAAATGAGAGTTGACGCGTACTCCAGTTCAGCTAGGTGAGGACAATCCTCCAGTATCCTCGAGAGCTTCTCAACATTAGTTGTGCTCAGCTGATACTCTGCCAGTCTGTTGATATCACACAGAGAGGGTTAAAATGATTGGTCCACCTGTGTCCAATGGCACCACAGCATCAATGCTATTGCTTGGATTTAAAGGGAAAGTTCACCCAAAATAAAAATTGTTCCATCATTTAAACACCCTCATGTCATTCCAAACTATATGACCTTTTTTCTTCTGTGGAACACAAAAGAAGATATTTTGAGAAATGTCTCAGTGGTTTTGTGTCCATACAATGGAAGTCAATGGGTGCCATTGTTTGGTTACCAACATACTTTAACATATCTTCTTTTGTGTTCCTCGGATGCAAATAAAGTCACACAGGTTTGGAATGACATGCGGGTGAGTAAATTATGGAAATGATTTATTTTCTTGTGGCAGTACTAACTTGCATATCGCTGCTTCGGATTTGACTGGGACAAACTTAATGAATGCTTCAGCCCCGTGCCTGAAAATCGCGTGTAGAAATAGTTTAGAAACATCAATTTTGGGTTGAAGTAATCGTACAGTAAATACATGTTAGGAAAGAATAATGCAGTTTTACAAAAAGCTACCTGAGTTCTACAGCGGTGACACGCTGACAGTCAACAAGAGATCTGACCAATGATAGAGCCCCATTTACAGACATGTCAACATGACTTAAGCTGGAAAACAAGGTAATCTTAGATGAAAAGAGAACCCAGCTAACAATGGGTGGGTAATATCAGAACTAGTATTATTGGTATTATTGCTAGTATTATTAACTGGTAATATCAGGTATTTCTAGGAACTAGAGAGCACATACTTTATTAGTTGAAGAGATGACATTTCAGGAAGATTCAGCATTAATGTCTTAATCGACTGGTTGGACAGTTTTAAATGAGAGAATCTATAATGCAAACAAACATTAGCATTAGCATTAGCAGAATGGAGATGATACACGCACGGGTTCTAGTATGTGTCTTCAATACCACAGAGATTGTTTAGAAATGAAGAGCCACTTACTCGATATCCAGCAGGTTTTCACACTTAACCAGTTGCTTACACAGTTTGGTCATATAAGTAGGTTGGATATTACTATGGGTTAAACTGTAAAGACATAAAAAAACATACCAAATTACAAAGCGGCCATCATTATATGAATGTATTGAATAAAATTGAGTGCTGTACCTGAGTTTTTTATGCTGATGTGACCCGGTTTTATTTTGGCCCTGTTGTTTTGTAGCGGTTCTGCTTTGACGCATACAGAAGTACATTAGTAATCTAGTCAACAGTTACTTAACACACGTCTGCAACTGCTTTTATACCTGCTGTTGGTGTCAAACCAAAGAACCAGTTTTTCGTTTCCATTGTCACTTTTGAGAAAAAACACAGTGTTGGTATTTATAAAAAGCAGTTCTGAAATGACAAACAACAGAGTGATTTTAAGAAAAGGACTTACCTTGCATCCACTCTCCTCAGACTCTTCTGTGTACAGAGAGCAGAAACAAGCAACACCAACCCGTCCATATTTATCCCATTTTTACTAAAGCTGTGGGAACGTTTAGGAAAAAACAGACAACTGCGTGAAAATGAAATGCAGGAAGCCAAAGTAAAACGCACATGCAAGAATGCAATATCACAAGATCATATAAAAATCCATCCACGCTCACTGAGATACAGAGGAGCACAGAAACCTACTTGATCTCCTGAATCATTCCAAGTTTAGGCAGAAGGTCCAGAATTTTCTTTAGGCCTTTATTACCCAGCGAGTTACTGGACAAACTGAGAGAGACAGGAGAAAAAGCAAGAGAATATAAACCACCTACACACACATACACACACACACACATACACATATACACACATACACACACACACATACACACACACACATACACACACACACACACCACTGCTCTGCTCCGTTGACTGAGATGAAATACTTCATAAAATGATTTATTGTGTATTTTAATACTTACTCTAAGATGGTTAGGAAGTCTTTGAGTTCAGTACACAGGTCGGCTACATGAGCACAGGTGATGTTACAATGCTTCAGCCTAAAACAAAGTCAATTCCGCATGTTTAGTTGAGTACGATCATGAGCGAGGAGCTGAGGTTTGGAAAATATGCTTCTTCAGAACAATGGTAGTGAGTGTCAGGAGTGATATTATAGACATTGCACAAGACATAATCTGGTTTAATCATGACACTAAAATCCATTGTTGTTTTTATTGTCTTTTATATATCTGTGTAATTCTCATGGTACTGGGGGAGAAGGCCTCAGTCTGGCTCAAATGCTGGGGAACAGCACGAGGCCAGACTGAGGTTTCGTGGTTGATGTCAGTACCTACTTTTTTTTTAGTCTAAAATCTAATCTTTAGATCTTGCAGCTAATGTTTAATTTTATTTTGTTTATAGGGAAGGAGACGGCTAATGAAATACTGACGAATAAAGCACGTACGTTATGTGTTTTGCCTCTTCTGTATGATTCAGGTCCATTTGTTCACTAAGAAAGAGAAGGAAAAATTAATATTATTGACAATTTATTAAGAGACTTTTCTGGGGTAGACGCTTGAAATATATATTGCTTTTCATTTAATTAAAAAAATTTTTTTTTTTGCATTTAATTTGACAGAGCACAAGAGGTGAAGAAGTTGCTATACATTACTCCCTAAACCAGTCAACACAGCCACACCACCAAATAAAAGGTCCCATGTTCACACAGAATGATTCTGAATCTTCACCAACCACTTAATTGCACGTTAGAGTATATTGCGTTGCAACAACTGGCTAAATGCACATTGCACAGACAATAACACAACAACAGAAACCTAAACAGGAAACACAGGAAAGTATATACGTGACCTGGAGTCTTGGGTTATTACCCACTTCTAAAGAAGATCACACATCTAAGAAACCAGTTTGGAAATCAAACTGTGGTCCATCACAGTGCCTGCGATGTTTTCACTCGATGCCCATGTAGCAGCTGTCAGCACTCACCAGACTGTGTCACTGCTTTGTGAGAAGACAACGTTGATCTCCTTATTTCCTCTGAATACAAGAACAGAATGTTAAACCGTTGTGATACGCCGTGTGACATGGCAATCAACCTATTCATATGATATAAACAGACATGAGCTATGAGAATTCCCTGAAGTTACTGCATTCTTATCCATGTTGCATGAAAAGGTTTTGCTAGTTTGACATTTTTATGAAGACGTATTGGAGACCTATTAACATACTCAACATGGACTTTCTGAACGGAGGGGCAGGCCGCCATCTTTTTAGTGAGCTGAAGAACTCCATCTGTGGAGGTGCTGTTTCTCCCCATTCTGAGTAAAACAGCGAAAACAAGAATTCCATGGACACCTGATATCTCTATATATTGGTGCGTATACATTCATTTATATTGTGTGTGGAAATAGGGAAATACTGTCTTACACAACGGAACAGATGTTGGGTAGTCTGGATAGTGTTTCCGCAAGCTCCCTTACACCCTCATCTTTCAAGGAATTATCACTGACACTGTCAAATAAATGAAACACTCTGATTGACACAAGACAGATGACTGACGCATGACAGACAATCTAGACCTCCTATGGACACCTTTCATTGGACCCTTGCCAGTTTCAGTAAGCTGAACCACATATCAGAAATGTACTGGAGCACTTAATGATAAAAATGTCATTACCAGTTATTTCAGTCAATTTAGACTATTTAAAGGTATTTACTTTACGTGTGCAATATTTGGACAGTCTCGCAAGGCCCTGGCAAGTTTAGCAGCTCCAACATCAGTGAGGCCTCCACTGATAAAACTGTGAATCAAAGACGTGTATTAAAACTCACGGCAAAGGCATTATTGTGGCAGAATGCCTAACGAACACAAGAGATACTGGTTGGGTCTAATACAGTGAAATGATAATAAACTCACTCTAGTCGTCGCAAGGCCTGGAGTTTAGACAGGATGTTGCATAAAGCCTCTGCAAACTTGTCGTCGTATTTACGGCTACGAAAACTTTAAAGAAATACAAAATGTAAATTGCCAAAATTAGATTTTTTTTGTCCTTACATTACACAGATTCACAACAATAAGCTTATAATAATGATTTATAATTTGAGCTTTTGGATCTGGGACACGTCAGTTTGAATTAATTTGACTTTTAACATACATAAATAAAAGTACGTAAAGTAACCTGCAATGTTACGGTTCAAACAAAGATGCGATAGAGAGGCAAAAGTTATGGATTACAGCTTTAAGCTTATCATAAACTTACCATTGGAAATCAGGGTACGGTAAGCACACCATTTTAAATAACCAATAAAGTTACTGATTGCAGCTTAAAATAAATGCACAACAAATACTCGCTTTAATGGTCACTCTTTTAAAAAGAAACTTACATGAGGTGATCCACATTCCTGAAACTAGGGAGGATGTCCAAACAATCAAGGTGAATGGAACAGCCGCCAATGTCCAAACATACATTCTGATCAGCAGCTGCTGTTACAAATGCCAGGGCCTCCATGTCCACAGCATTGAGTCTAATATTTCGCAGTTCAAACTTGGGTCTTGAACCAACGGCACTTGCCAACTCAGCATCTTGTGTCTCGTGAGCACATCGACACAGCTCTACAAATTTGGGGCCTGTTTGACTTGCACTTCCTGCTAAAGTATGTAAAATACTTCGGACCGCAGCTTGACGCTTTTCTACCCAAGCCGTGGCACCCTCTGTCCCTTTTAGTTGGGCCAGACTGAAAGTGCAGGCCTCGGCTGCGAGACCACACACATAGAGGTGGAGTGAATCGGTGAAGACAGATTTTGGATCAGTCTTGGCGGTCCAGCGGGTTTTTAAGTTCAGTTTCTTCTTGAGTTGACTCTCTGTGATGCTTGAACTGGTCATAAGATGAAGAGCAGTGAGAAACTCCTGCATGGTCAGGTGCATGAAGGTGAAACCGTGTCCTGAAGACCCGTCCTCGCGTGTCAGTTTCACACGGGACAAGATCCCAGCTCTGACTCCAAAATCCTGAAGTTCTCCAGAAACTTCTGTAGCCATGAACACTATGCTGCTCTTCTCTAGCCCTTTAAGGGCCAAGAGGCTCAACTCAGTAATTTTAGATCTGTATCTCTGCAGCAAAGATGCACCTGACATCTTACCCTCACTGAAGCGGCTAAGAAAGGCCAACAAGATCTGAATGTAAATTTGGGTTAAGGAAACAGGTAGGTGCAGGTTACCACAAGTTCCACCACTGGAGAACAGATAATCCATACATACACAGCAGATATGACATAGTCCAGGGACCTGAGACATTGACAGGAGATGACGATTGTCCATCAACAGGCTTACAGCCTTTTGTTTAAGTTCATCTCCTTTTTTATGAAAGTACTCTTCTGCGTACTCCTTTACACCCAGACGGTCAAACCCCAGTAGCTCGCATGTTATGAATCCAGGGCTTCCAAACATGTCCGTTACATCTCGCGGCCTACAGGTGACCAACACGGTACAGTTTGGTAGGATTTTACGATTGCACAATCCAGAGAGGAGATCTGGCATTGACAGAGGTTTGTTTGGGTCAATGGCACTATCAAGCGTCTCTGGATTTGTAAGCTTGGCACGAAACTCGTCATAGCCATCAAATATGAAGCAGACCTTCTCAGGGTTGGAGAAGATAAATGCAAGCACTGCTTCACTTTGCTCATTAAAGTCCTCAGAAGGGGGGTAGAAAAGAAACAGTAGTTCTTTTAGGGACAAATCTCGTGACATGAGATTAAGCTGCCTGAATTCCAGCAGGAACAACAAATGGATGGAAGGGAAGGAGCCATGAGCCCAGCTCTGGCCAAGACAGTGCACCAATAGGGTCTTACCAGATCCAGCCTGACCCAGCAGCACAACAACCCGTCCACAGCTTTTCAGAAGAGACTCAACTGAAACTTTATGTTCTGATAAAGTATCTTCTCCTTCCTGGTGGTCCTGAGAGACTTGAGGCTGAGTGGTCCTGTCTTTCGCTCGTGGGTGGTTCCTGTGCTTTAGGTACACCCATGTGTCATCCAAACGGATGTCCTTTACCACCGACTGGGTCACAGCCTCGTGTTTTTGCAGTAGCATTGATTTCAGCGCATCTGTGTAACTCAGTAAATGATCTAGGTAGGAAACGAAAAACAACATTGTTACAAAACGTATATGAACGTTGTGTTATATATGAAAGTTATCAGTATTATATGAAAGAGGAATCGGTTATGTCTTACAAGACGGTCAACATTTCGAAAATAATAATAATAATATAATACTCAGAATATAATTTAATATTTGAATATAATACAATTTGAATTGTACATGCACTATAATATTGCCAGTCAATATTTTATAACAGATTAATGGCACAGACAAATGTCAAATAATCTTTCAGTGTGTTAATCCCTGCTAGGTTTAAACATGCAGTTTGTGGTTTTATCTGTGCACCGACAATGCAGTTTCTCTTTTGGTTGATCGAAGTTCCATGCGATGCTACAATAAACGTATTGTATTTTGTATTCTAAATAAAATACAATAATTGTAATAATATTGTATTGAAAGTATTTTTGCAGCAAATTGTTACAATAGACAATTGTTACAACAGATAATAGTTACAATAGACAATTTTAACAATAGCAACAGAAAACAAAGAACGCATTCTAAAATTTTGTATTGAATTAATAAACTTGAATCAGAAAACATTGGTTGGACTGTTGCTATGTTTGTCATTTGTATTTGTTTGTTTTTTTTGCTTATTGCCAAGGTGATTAAAACAGAATTGAACAATTATTTGGGAGAGGCATGTTTTTAAATGTTTAATTTTGCTACTGTTCAGGTTGAAGCAGTTTAACTGTTGAGTTGCTCTAAATTCTTCACGGTTTCTTTCACAATGAATAAAAGTGGGTGAACGCCGGCTGGGTGTTTTTCCCCTTTAAGAATCAAACCTACCTAATCGTTGACGTTTCACATCCCGGGACGGTGAAGATTTATCAGTATCACTCGTATGATTGAAGTTTGTTTCTTCATAAAAAAAATAAAAGCAATAAAAATCATTCATGCAATTGTAAAGAACAGCCCACGATCAAATAATGCGTTATTAAAGAACGTCTCTTTCTTTTCAAAACTCTACTTTCACTTTCACTTTAAATAATATTTTTCTAAAATTATGAGGCATAAATTTGTTTTTTTAAATAGATAAAGCATTTTGCTTTATCATATTTAAATGATGAAATTACTATATACTGACTGTAAACGTGTGGTATATTTTAACGGCTGTATAAATAAGGGTGAAGCTATCGTTTACAATAAACACACAATAAGCACGATGACTTACCAGATGTGTGTTCTGCTATGGATACCAATGTGGTTTCAAGGAGGAAGGGAATGTTGTCACAGTATTGCAATACAGTTCGAACAAACTGTCTACATGTGATACAGTCTGACGTTCTGAAGTGACCCACAATAGCCGAGACACGATCCCTGATATTTGTAAGTGAGCGTAGATGGTCCCGTGTCCCAGGTTCCACCAGGGCCAAAATCTGATCCAGAGCATTGTTGTTCTGCTGACAGAGGAGGTCCACTAAAGCACCAGCCTCCTGGGCCACCACTGCCAGAATGTCCCCCACCCAGTCCACCTTCTCCATCTTCATCCATTAGCTGGGGGGGATAGATTAATTTAACAGGTTGCATTTACAGAAATGCCTTTGTTTGGATACACAACCACGAGGCAGCAGATGAGGGCATGTAGCCCAACTGCAAAGGCTGTTTGGCCGTGACATTGGAACAGGAGGGAATGTGTACGACCATGTGCAGGTACACGAAATCTCAATACTATTCAGCGGATACCATAAAAAGTCGGAATTAAATGTGCAACACAGAACAGCAGGTGATCTGTCACAACGTGCAGTTGGCTGTAGGCTAGCATGATAAAGTATTGTTGTGCGGGTCATTTGGGGTAAACGCTGTGAAAATGGCACCCATGCCTGTCCTTAATATTCCCAAATAACATTCTTTATACAATCATTTTGATATACTTACAAGGACCAGCCTGCTGTTGCCCTGGATACGAGCTGTGTTGTCAAGACATGTACATCACATGAATTAATCTCAGCGGCTCTGGGGCTAAATAAAGCCCAAATGAAGCTGTTCGTGCCTGGCGTTCGGTATGTATATAAGACAAATGTAGGTAATGTTGAAAGCACTCACCGCTGGTGGCATAACGCATCGGTCCAGTTCTTACAGAAAGTGAAACTAAACTGCGCGTCTTAGCTTTCGTTTTCTTTCATATGCAGAATTTGGGCACATTATGCGCACCAGCACTGTCGAGATAGTTAAAACAACCCGCCAACATTTTCTATCGCATAACAATGTGTCTTTAATATTAAATGTATTTTTTACGATGGAGGGCACAGATGCGCCAAAACTGAGGCGCCATTTGCTTTTGTTTAATTTCGGCACATCCAGACCACATACAAGACATAAACGACGCAATTTTACCGTTCAATACTTTTCCGTTTAATGTTCTAATAAAATAAATAAAATAATACTTGAATGAAAAAAAAACTGAGGCGAACAAAAATTCTATTGCTGATTATCGCCGGTTTTGCATTGTTTTATAGACCATGTGGTGCTGTAGTTCTTTTTAGTACACGAATTATAAACAACGCATAAAACATTAATAAACATATAATACATTTAACTTATATATTTTATTAAAACAACCTCTGCAGGACATTGGATGACTCGATGAGAAAGACACGTGAAGTCAAAGTATCTGTGACTATAAACGTCTGGTTATATAAACTTTTGTATTTTAGCAGTCGCTTCTCAGTGGGTCATATGAGGACACGTGAGTGCCTATTTAAAGTGCGTGTCGCGCTCTGCACACTAGCGCCGCACAGTGGCAAACAACAAAACTGCATCACCTGAATTTAATAAAACAAGAATGATATATTTGTCATTTTTTATACGTTACTTACGAATGTAAGTAACGTATAAAACATATCTTAAAAATGTGCCCTGCTTTAAGGTTTAGACAATGATGCGACACAAGCAATGCAACACATTTCTGTAGTTTCCAGAGAGATATACAGGTGTAACTAGTAAAACCTGCTACAGATCATTTGAATGACACAATGAAATGTTTAATAAGGGTAACATGACCTCTACATTTGATTAAGGCATTTGAGGGATCATATGACTAAATGACAACTTAATAAAACATGGTGATTGTGTTTCATACTTTAACATTAGCGCCTACTGGCAAACGTAAAGCATGAAACCATTACACTTTACATCCGAGGAATAATGGAAAAATGGATGTTTTCAAAACAGTCAGCTGTATTTTATACACACATAGTAGTAAGTGGGTGTGTGTGTGGGGGGGGTCACACTAATGAACATGCTAAACAACTACAATAATATCTAAAAACGTAAAGCCATTGTTGTAAACGTCAGGTTCAGAGGTCAAGTGGGGAGATCAATAGCTCAAATTCATTAGCTTAGCAAAAAAACAGAACGTCAATAAAGGTCTTCACTTAAACTAACAGCCGTGTGTGTGTGTGTGTGTCCTTGTATTTACTATGTTATGGGGACCAAATGTCCCCACAAGTAAAATAATACCAGTACATTTTGACCTTGTGAGGAACATTTTTGACCCCCATGAGGAAACATACAGACTGAATCATACAGAATGAGCTTTTTAAAAATCTTTCAAAAGGTTTCTGTGAGGGTTAGGTATAGGGGATAGAATACACAGTTTCAACAGTATACAAATCATTATGTCTGTGAAATGTCTCCATCAAATAGTGTGTGTGTGTGTGTGCGTGTGTGTGTTATATATTGGAGACAGATTTGTACCCAAAAGTCAGCAAAACTTGACAAATCTGAGCAAAACCTCCTTTTGGGGACATCCTTATTTGTAAAAGCATTTGTGTGGGCTGTGTTAAATTGTTCACACCAAGCTGTGTATAAAAACAACAGATCAGTAGAATGTCTCCTTTTAATAGATAAGTAAACATGTGTGTGTGTGTGTTTTAAAGTGAAAATGAAAGAGATCACAACAGTGTCAGTTCAGCGTCCTTTTGAGGAACTCCACCAGTAGATGATGAGGAAAACCAAAATCCAGTTGCAATATCACATACCCCTGCACGTGCACAATTAAAAAAACATGACAACAGGATTTAACATTTTGATACATCATTTCAAATTACAGACCGTTCCACTGCAAACATCAAAAGCATACCAGCCAAACTAATAACATACTCACATCCTGAGGTAAAACTTCCGGATTGATGATGTCAAAGAGATTAAGTCCTTGTTCATTCATCAAAGCGGTCAATCCTGGTTCCAGGTCTAAGATGAGAGAACATTGGTTGTAAAACAGGAGTGGAACCACATATTTACACACACACTGCTTATTTCTGTTGTCACACCTACATGATATGACTTTGGGGATGCCCATTTTTTCCACAGCCTCCTGAAGATATATTCTTAAGATCTCGTCCATCTATAAGAACAGTTATACAATATATAGGGTATGTATATAATCATTATATAGCCATTAATGTATAAAAGTATGTAAAAAAACGAACAATTGTTTTATTCTCACCTCAATGGCTCTGTCTGATATTGAGACTGTTATATTTATACTATTAGGGGCACAAAACAGAATAAAGACGTCATCATGGACACTAAACTAAATGTTTTCTCATGAATATGTGGAGAATTCAACTTTAAATTAGCAATAATGATACAGATAATGAACTCACAGCTCTGCGGTGGCCTTCAGAATGAGTTTCTTCTCTGCATACGAGGCGTTTACGACAACTGTTACATCCTACAAGTACACAAATATGTCATTCCAAAACCTGTATGTCATTCCAAAACCTGTATGTCATTCCAAAACCTGTATGTCATTCCAAAACCTGTATGCCATTCCAAAACCTGTATGCCATTCCAAAACCTGTATGCCATTCCAAAACCTGTATGTCATTCCAAAACCTGTATGTCATTTCAAAACCTGTATGTCATTCCAAAACCTGTATGTCATTCCAAAACCTGTATGTCATTCCAAAACCTATTTGTCATTCCAAAACC
>JAZGTI010016900.1:2506-12508 GCA_036877585.1 Botia kubotai
TCTGTAGACTCACTCATGTTCTCCATCTGTAGACTCACTCATGTTCTCCATCTGTAGACTCACTCATGTTCTCCGTCTGTAGACTCACTCATGTTGTCGGTCTGTAGACTCACTCATGTTCTCCATCTGTAGACTCACTCATGTTCTCCATCTGTAGCCTCACTTATGTTCTCATGTTGTCCGTCTGTAGACTCACTCATGTTGTCCGTCTGTAGACTCACTCATGTTCTCCATCTATAGACTTGCTTGTGTTCTCCACTCATGTTCTCTTTCTGGTTCTCTCAGGAGAGGAATGTGAACTCTCATGCAGGGACAGTAACAATGATGTGGTCATTCTGCCGAGTAACACAACGGCCAGCAGCATTCTCAGACATCACTGGATGAACCCTCCCAAAGTGAAGGTATGTGTGTTTGTGCCACACACTCTCTTAGCTGCTCAGAGAACAGTGTACAGTGGTTCCACATCCTCAAAGTGAAGGTATGTGTGTTTGTGCCACACACTCTCTGTTCCACATCCTCAAAGTTTGAGCTGATGCACATCACTCAGCAGATATTGGCCCTGATGATTCATCATTGAATAATGTTTAATCTTGACTGTTTGGGGGAGCAAAGGGATCATCTACAATGAATTCACCTGTAAAATTCAATTTATTTAAACATCAAAGTAAAGTATATATTTAATCTGAATGCACATTCTTTAGAAATCTTTCATTGCAAATGCACTTTTCCATGACCAAACCAAAGCCACATCAGAGCCTGTGATATCAGGGCACGAGGAGGTTCAGAGCTTTTATGTGGCATTGCATGTGGACAATGGGGAGCTGGGGAACATGCAATGCTGAGGCCAGCATGATGACATGAAGTTTTCACACACATCGCTCTGGTGTTACGCTGTAAATTCCAGTCCTTTTATTCTAAATACATAAAGTAAATCACTTTATATGGTACCATGTGTAAAGCCCATGGCAATCATGGCACCATTAGGGCTGCAATAAATGTTTCGAACATCTCTTTGATAGAATGAGCTTATGTTTCAAAGCAAACCTTACTGAGCAAACACATGCAGCATTTGTACCTTCAAGCTGAATGTCACAGTCGTCTGCGCCAGCACTCGTCCAATTGCTGTTCATTAGCCACAAACTCAGGCATGCGTGTCTTTCCCAATTACCTGCCATTGGTAAAACAGGGAATGATTACAGTAATCTCTGAACTCATTTGAACCGCAGTGAGGCAGGGGCCAAGTCGTAAAAGGTAAAAAGCCGTCTGTAATTACTATAATTTAAAAATGACCCTATTACAGAAACTAGCAGAACGGTTTTATATTAATTTACCTGACAGAAGAACTGCAGCGGGTTTGACTGTGGCGTCATGATGCTCAGCCCTGTCTGCATAAACATCAGGATTCCCCCGGGCAGGAGACAGTCTGTGGATGCTTTGCAGATGGGCTGCAGGTCCTTTAAGAGGAGGGAAGAGTGTTTCAGACTGGTTCTTCTCTACATGCCTGTAGTGTTTAGATGTGTGTCAGCAGAGAAATGAAACAACACGTTTCTGATTGATTGATGTAATTGATATGATCTTCAGCAGGAGGTAATTTGAGTTTGGAGACAGACTGTGAGGGGAAGAGGAGGCCTAATCGATGTGGCTGAAATGTTCCAGGGGGGTTGGCTGAGGTGAGATCGATAACGCTCTGTTCTCTCAGCAGCCTGCGCCACCAGTCGCCTGTGTCAATCGATGGTGTTTCAGTTCTAAGGCACCTGTTCCCTTATGCTTGACACACAAGGGCACACTCAGTCCCGTAAGCCCCCGAACCCAGAGCAGCCCTGATTGACGCTCTTACTAATGCTAATGGTTGTGCTGTGTTTCTTGGCTGGCGCTGCAGGAACGTCCAATAAATTCTCACCAACCAAGGTGTCAACAGAGGTGTAAGCCAAGAAGTGGAACAGTGGAAAAGCAAGTTTGTCGTTGTAAAACCCTGTCATGAACTGGCTGAGGTCTGCTTGACGCTCAGCAGCTCTTGTCATAGAAGCTTCAGAAACCACACGTCTATCAGCAGTCCCTCGTACAGTGACTCCCAAATCGTGTTTCCAATTCCTACTCAATGCGTTTATTCTTTGTGTTGTCTGTCCTGCTGAGTCGGGTGCTTGACCACGTGAATGAGTTATTATGATGAATCGCCTTCGAGATCAATTCGTTTCAGGTTTCACTGCTGACCTACTAAGAATCTTCTCTTATTTTCTCTCTTATGAACTTCACTGACATCAGCAGAATCGCAGCACATTGCTGATGCACAAGCTTTAGTCCTGGCAGCCCGTGACATCTGCGTAATGCCTGTGGCAGCCGATTGCTCATGCGGGGTCGAGCGAGGGAAGCACTAATATTAACCTCTAATTAATAACCCAAACCTTTATTAAAAGGCCTGAGAGCTAAATGTGATTTCGAGAACAGTTGGAGAGCGCTCCAAGAAGCGAGAGCGTGCCCGATCTAATTTGATAAAGGCTCGTTCAGACAATGACGCCATGCTAGTCGTGGGAAAACATGAAATTGATCAGTGAGGTCACTCAACTCCAACAGCACATAACTTACCCACTGGAGTGTGCTGTATGCAGAGGGGTGGTACAAACGAACGTGTGGCTGTTTAAGTGTATTTCCAACCCTGCTCACAAAAACCTGTCTGTGATTTTGATACAATGATCCTGATGACTTTTGGAAAGCTGTTTGCTTTAAAGTGACTGATGCTGTTTTGAGTGTCACTTTGCAGAAAAGTCTTAGCTATAAAGTACACTAACTTATAAATAAAGTATACTCAGCTGTAGTCTTTATTCTCTACATAGTAACTCGATTTGGCACATATTAAGTACTATGTAACAAAAATGTTTACCCTCAAAAACAACCAGGGGTAAACCTGCAGTGGCCCACAACATACTTCTGCATTGTTGAAGCTCTTCCCTGCTGTTCTTGAACACTTCTGTCTGATCTGTTCTTTTCCTCTGCATTTATTTTTCTGCTTATTATTGATTTGCTGAGCGGCATGAAATCAGAAATACCTGAGTTTGCAGTGGCTGGTATGAGAGGAGCTCGCCGTGTGTGTGTGTGAGAGAAAGGGAATGTTGAAGAGTTCTGGAGGTCAGACAGAACTTCACTGTTGGCCAGTGATGTGATGAATCAGATGTTTTTTACAGGAGTGTTCGCTAATGAACATATTTCTTCATACAACACCTTTAATATCCCTCCACAACTGCTGGAAACAGTTGTCGCATATGCATTAGCATAATTACCCGTGTTATGAAAATAATTATGTTTCACAAGCTGGTGAATTTGGATCACTTGCTGATTTTTTCAGTTTGGAGAGAGCCCACAGACAGACACACAGACAGACAGACAGATTTATTTTGTGGCTTTCTTGGGGTCGGTGTGTGTGTGGAGAACACAGCATTTAGAGAGTTGCATTGTGTATGCTTCGTGAACCTGACTGAGCTGCAGACACATGGACTGCTGCTGTGGTGACATCAGCCCGTGTTTTTCCAGAAATTCCAAAAGTTTCATTTAGCCTTTCTAAGCAGCTTCTGGTTTCCTGTCTGTCTGCAGCACATCGTCTGTACAATGGGTCTGAAGTGGTACCCTCATCCAGAAGTCCTTCACTGCATCAAAGGCTGCGAGGTAAGACAAACGTCCACATCCTGTCACATGACTCTGTCCTGTGTCTTCTGTCCCTCACTGGCCACACTCTTGCCTTGACCTCCATTTGCAGAGGCCCAAGAAGATTTATGAAGATTATGAAGATGTAGAGGAGCTCTTCACTAAAGTCAGTACATGTACACCTGACTGTGATGTCATGATGATGTCATGATAATGTACTTGTAGTTTGATAAGGCAGCTGTCTTCCTGTCTGTCTGCCTGTCTGTCTTCTATGCTTGTTAGGTTTTTAAATCAGTTTACAGCAAGGCATTTATAGTGGATATCTCTATTTCATTTGAAATGTTTGGGCTGTTAGAGACAGACAGACAGGCTGTACAGTTTTAAGAACTTATGTCAATTTTTCTCAACCCACGTTTTCCACATCGACACCAGCGTATCAGTACAACCTTGTGAACAGGCAGTGTTTCACTGTGTCTTCTGGGAGATTGTTATGTACCGTATAGTTTTGCTATTAGTGTTTAATTTGTGAGTTTCTCTGTCTGTCTCCTCACAGCCATTCATGGGTGATAATTATTGTGACGCCATCAACAACCGAGCGTACTGCAACTATGACGGAGGCGACTGCTGCCACTCCACTGTCAAGACTAAGAAGGTACTGCACACATTTCACGTGTCCTTTCATGAGCGTCCTTTCATTGTTTTTTAACAATCATGTACACAGTATGAATGTCTTCAATTCTTTCAGACCTATAAAACTCAATCACCGATGTTAACTGAGTTTAGAGTTTGAAGGCATTAAAGAGATACTAGATGTTGCCTAGTGTCAGACCTCCTCAGCCACGCACCGTCCCGCTCACTGACTGATGCATATTGCTCACAAAAATGGGCATCAGTTTGTTGAGCTGGCAAGCTCTAATCTGATTGGATGGCTTTACGTAATTTCCTGGAGTCGGGGTACACTGGTTTCTTAAGGAAAATTGAATTACTTGATTTGCTAGTATTTTGTTTGAGGCACCTAGTAGCAAGATAGATATCCAGACGTGGAATTGTATAATCAGCTCAGCAGGTTATTTCACATTATTTACAGTCATTTCAAGTCTCGAACCCAAACAAACTGCAGAGGAGTAAAAGTGAATGTTGGTCGCAAAAGTTTTAATCATAAAAATAAGTTGCAGACCAATTTAAGTTGTTAGTGATGAGACTGACATTTCCAGGCAGCTTGCCGTTTCTCCTGATTGGTTTTACCCTTTCGCACCGTCATAGTGAAAAACATTTGGCTTATGTTCAGAGTGTGAGTATGTGAATCGTGATGATTCACCAATCCAGTCTACGAGAATGTTCTGTTTGGGGCTTTCACAATGTGTAGGCAGAGATCTTAGCTGGAATTGACCATGTGCCAGTGTTGATAGAAGGTTAAATATTTAGCAACCAGACTGCTGGTGCCTTTCTCTGATAGTATATGTCGCACAAACGATTGAGGAAAGGACAAGATAAGGTGTTCCTGTAGCTCAATGGGTAGAGCATTGCACCAGCAGCACAAAAGCCATGGGTTTGATTCCCAAGCAAACTCTGGGAATCGTATAATGTACTGTAAGTCACTTTGGATAAAAGCATCTGCCAAATGCATAAATGTAATGTCATGTAAATTGTAAACCATTTGATAAACTAAATGATAAATTAGTTTGGCTATATATAGTTAGTCTTATATGGTGTCATGCAGTCCACTTTGGTTTTGCATGGTAAGTCATACTTAATAATAATATTTAATCCAAAAAGTGCATCTGAGACTTGTTGCTTTTCCATAAACGCCCCTATTTCATATGGTCTGGTGCCAAGCTGAGACTCAGGTTGAGACACAAAAGTGCCTGCTCTGCATTGCTGCATCCAAAACTTCCATAAGCCTTCAAGATTTTCATTGGGTCAGGAAAACAACAAACATCTTATTCGCAACAGATTAAGTCTGAGTCCCTCAAACTGCAACTGATAGGAGAATCATCTCTCTACCTAATCCTTGTTCAACTGCCTGTCCTGGCAACCCTTAAAGCAGAAAAATGTGCTGTCCCTGGAAATAGCCCATGTTTAGAGAACAGTTGTAGAAACTGACCCTGTAAGAACCCAACTGGGTTGAAGATTAACATCTGAGCTCTGTTCTCATGATCTGTTGCTCCAATCAGTATCACAGCATCCATTTTGTTCCCAGTTTGACCTATATTTTTCACCACTTTATCTGGGAACTTCCCAAACTCCTTAAAGCATTTCTCAGTCAAGCACAAGTATAGATCAATGATAGCTGCCCATTAGCGCTCTGCTAAACTGCAGTCAAACTTATGATCCCATGATTTCAAACTGCACTTCTGTGAGTGGATGTGTTGTGCTGAGACAGGCGCTCCAGATAGTATGAGACTTTTGTTTGTTATCCATTGAAATTTGCTCCTAGTCATCCTGACAACAAACTTTTATTTGTGACCTCACCACCTTGTGTTCATGCACCTAGAACATGCATCTAGAACCATCTAGAACAGATGGGGATCGAAGGTGTTGAGAAACCAAAAAAACAGCTAAAATGTTTGGAGAGCACCATTGACCTCATGCCACACATCATCAGATGGTTGATAGGAGGTTTTTGAACCTCGCCAGCACATTTCATGATACATGAGACTGCCATCATTGAGCTCATTGAGCTTTTACTGTAAAAACAAGCAGAGCTGTATGTTTCCAAAACCTTGGAGGAAAAATGACAAGCATTTGTGTTAGAAACATCATGACTGGGAAGTAAATAATAACAGCACAGGTTTTCATGGCTAATCATAATTCTGTTAATAAATATTTGTCTGTTAATGAACATGCAAAATGAAAACACAGAAATCCTCGCATCTTACCTCACATCACAGTGTATCAGCAGTGACTCCAGCCATGCGTTTAATGCTATAGCACATGGAAAACCAGACGCTCGTAGGCCAGCACTGAGATGTGATAACCCCAGAGATGTGGAAGCAGAGGCCTGTGTGTTTGAGCCTGATCTCTCTTCATCACAGCTCTGGATGAAGACGTCCTGGATGACCGGCTTTGCTAATCATTACAAGCTGTTGGCATGAGGGAGGATCCTAGTGGGTGGAGAGAGAGAGATTCCACCCCTTCAGTTCCCTTCAGAATGAAGAGGCTGTGATGTGGTTCATATTTTTCATTTGTAAGCTTAAAATATCGGTGATGGGAACGGACGCAATACTGTAGTCTGAGCCCTGCTGATCAATTTCTCCTCGCCAATGACTGTTGCTTGTACTTGTGGGTAGAATTAGTCATTTAAACAAATTCATCCTGCACAGTTTTTGCTACAGACATGAAAAATACCCCAAATCGGTATTAAAGTATGATGTTACCTTTTAAAATGATCAGACAGAGGGACTTTTGCTTTACTTGTTGTTTGTTTTAAATTTGAGTACAACTTTGCAGATATTTAGTAAAGACTCAAATTAAGGACCTCACCGTCTATAAACGATATTTCTACATCATTAAAATAATAAAGGGATTAAGACATGCGCTAAACAACCAAGTACTGTGTTTTGGGGAACTTCTGAAGGACAGCCTGGATTCATTAGGTTCTTGTTTGCATTCCCAACACTCTGAGAAGGCAATAAAGCAGAGAAAGGGAACTCCTTGGCCCGCCAACCCACAAATGTGGCAGCTGAGAATGTGCGCCTTGTACCTTTTTATAAGATGTAATTATCGTTGCATGTCGGATTTGCCACGCAATGTTTATGGCTGTAAAACCTCATCTCCAAATGAGCTTTTCAGTTTTCCAAATTCTTTCCTTGAATCCCAACTGTTAAAGGGAACAATACAGATGAAGTGCAAGCCATGCAGAAACAGGCAAAGCCGGGAAATGAGTTGCTGTTGTGAAAAACATTAGGGTGATTTGGGGAGTTTTGTGAGGCTTCATCAGCAGGAATTCAGCAGACACTCAATGGGAAAACAGTAGCTTTCATGAGCTCCCTGTTTTTTTCATATAAAAAGACATGAAAACTACATATATAGATATAACAGTTACCATAAACTTGCTTGAAAGCAGACAAATTATTGTTACTTCTCCAACAACCTCTTAATTTTGAAGCCAAACGTCAAACTTAAAGGGACAGTTTACCCAAAAATGAAAATTCCTTGGAACGACATGAGAGTAAATGATGAAAACAATCATTTGTGGGTGAACTACCCCTTTAATGGTATTAGCAGAGACATATGTAGCCCAAATGCTGACCAACATGATTCTGTTCTGGACTCATCCATCTCTTCTCTGACTTTTCCCCCTGAACCGCAGTCTGACACAAATGTGGGTTCTAGCCGGCTCTCTGCATAGGTGGGGGTCCCAGGCTGTGACGTACATGCTCTGTCAGGGAACTTTCATGTGTGTGTGCATATGTGTGTGTGTGTGTTGTGCATGGACTTGTCCGTACGCCACGCTGACATTCCCAGCCACCCTCGGGGTGCCCTTAATCAACCCCAGATGTGGCAGATGGCCCAGCCACCCTAAGGTCAAGGGCAGAGGAAACCATGTCAAATTTGCTACCCACCATCCCGGTCTGATGGTGAGGTGGAGACAGCGAAGAAGCAAAGGGGGGAAATTCGCATATTTAAGTACTATATTAAATAACAAGGGGGTATTTTCATTTTGACTCTGCTATTTTTTATTGTTTATCCATGTAAATATGCTATATGTGTTTGACTGTTAAGGCTTATGTTTTTTTTGTGCGTCTTGCACCATTTTGTCTTACGCCACTGTGTTGCATTTTTAACACTCAAGTAAAAATTATTTTTGCTATGCAAAGAGATGGATTCATGTCCATTTTAAAACAATACACCAACCAGATGAATCAGTAGATTATTTACATATGGAGAAATATGAAGGAAAAATACAAGAATATGGCCTGTTTAAAGTGTTTATATCTGACTTGCTGTGTGAACAGCTCTTAACTACAGTCAGAATGAAAGGGGAGGGGGGGCTGAACAGGAAATGTCATTTGGGGGGATGGACAGTTTTGTGTGCCGGGTTGATGCTTGTACAGATGTCTCAGGTAAGCAGCTCTGAAAAGCACCGCTCACACAGACATGTTTAGTTTCATGATCTGTTCTGCTCTGATTTTGACAGCTTTGCTCCACTGTGACATTAAAGTTAAAGAGTGTGAACTCATTACAATACATTACTAGTGGCACTAAATGGAACTGCAAAAATAAGGACTTTGTTCCAAACCTGGTGATCAGTCTTGCAATCTACTACACACACGTCTGAATAAACTCTCCGTTCATTTCCATACTACACACACATTGTGGGTAAAATAGGGTAATGAAAAATTTTTTTACAAATTAAAACAATGTTTTACATATTTTTTTTATTAGTGAATGAACTGGAGTTAGAGGCAAACCTGTGATGACTAAAAATGTTTTTTGTGCTAATGACATCATTTACAGGTTTCCCAAACACCTGTCCCCATCTGCTATTGGTCAGCCAAACAGCCCCAAACTCACGCCATTGGTTGACCCATATTCACTACTGTAGTTTGCCTAAACAAATAGAGCAAAGCGATTAAAACGATTTTCTTATACAAATAGAGTAACATCTGAAAGCACCACAGAGACAGTGTGTACACTTTTCCTCAGGGGAAGCACCTTGGAAATGCCTCACATATCACTCATATCTAGCTGTGATGGGAACCTTTAACTGCTGGTATACTGGCTTCATTCACAGTCTTCCCTTTGACTGGAACACTTACCGTTTGCAGTTTCATGGTGCAATCGTCCTTTGTGAGAGATTTTATAAATGTTACACAACTAAACGCTATGATTAGTTGATCTGTTTTGTTGTTTGTGCACTGGAGCCATTTCACATATGAATTCACATCATGATCGTTTCAGTCTGCTCAAACTGTTATGAATGCACAAATGTGAACAGCACATATGGTTCTGGTTTGGAGGATTTTCTCCTGCCCCGAGGGACGCCACACTGCAGCAGCTGGTGCGAATGACGCACTGCCAGTGTTCCAGTGTGACGTCAAGTGCCAAAGAACAGCACTTGTGTCTGAGAGCACTCGTCCTGACTGATGACGCAGATGGTGCACTGAAAACTTCCAGTACACTAGATTGTGTTTAACATTACACCAATATGTGTTTCTCTTCTTCTTCAAGGTCATTCCCTTCCCTATGTCCTGTGACATCCGAAGAGAGTGCGCCTGTCGGGACCCCAGCGCTTTGGAGAACAGGAAGGGCGATCACCTGCACTCGCTGGGCTGAAAGAGAGTGAGGACGACGTTCTTCTCAAATCTGCTGCTGCTTCACAGATGTACCTCTGATCTCATTTCTCCTCACCCTTTCCAAGAC
>JAZGTI010016901.1:0-12507 GCA_036877585.1 Botia kubotai
GAACACACACGTCAAATGTGACTCTGGGTTACTGTAAGGCAGACAGTGGCTTTCACTATAAACATTCTAAGGGGATTACCCCTTCACCAAGCTAAAACATCACCAGTAAGTGATCTGTGTGGTTTGATGATATTGATGCGATATTAGAAGTGCTGTGCTAAAGCAATTGATGTGAATATTTATGCAGAATTTGGATTATAATGTATAGAAATATGTTTTTGTTATGCAAAACCGGATATACGCGAGCACACCTAAAAACATGGTATTTGTATTTTGGCGCTTCTGTCGTGCATCAATGAGCAACCAGACATGTTTCAAACAATGTTAATATTCTCTTTTCTCGTGCTGCTTTTTTTGTTTCCAACTGGTTTATAGACTGAAATTGGCAGATGAGTCAAATTGTGCATGACAACATGCTACATACGTATGCTGCCATAGATGTTAGGTTTAGGGTACCTTATATATGAATTCCTGACCAATATTATTCTTTTGGGCATTTTTTGGGTCAGGAAGTCCCGTCCTATCTATGTAGATGGTTTTGGGCCTGAATAAACATTCAAAATTTTCACTCAACTTAACACCTGATTGTGTAATGTATAGTGCAAAATAGTTAAATCAGATAACTACCACAATTAAATAATATTTAACATCTAGTTTGGTTAAGCAGTAACTGTTAAACAAACTGTAACTGTGTTAAACTGTTAAATAAAGTTAGCATAAATCAGACCATGATTTATGAGCTCATGTGAGCCACTATATTTTCACACTAATATATATTACATCACCAGGTTACACAAAATAAGACTCCAGCCACAGGTAGAGTCACTCCTACACAGCTGTTTCAGTAATCCATTCTGACTGAAGAACAAAAGTCTTACAAAAATATACTGTGGACAGCAGATAAATATACAATGAAAGTGCAATACAAGAAACATTGAAAGCACTGGTTGACTGCATATAATGCATTCTGACTCTAACTGGCTTGTAGTTAGTGTTGTAGGTGTGTAGTACAGCTTGTGACACTGACCTAATCTTACAAAGTATTTGAAAACAAAGTAAAAAAAGGGATTAAGGATGTGAACTGGTGCTCCACTGTGGTGTCAGCCAAAATGGGTACAAAAGTATTTCTCAAACAAATGATTTTGCACGGCCAACATAAAGAGTACAACTCACTTCAAAATAAAAAAAACACTAAAGTCATGAAAATAAGTCATTACAAAATGTTTGATATTGACAAAAAACAAGTTTTGGAAATTAAGCCACAGATATATCAGTAACTCCTTCTTTGTTGTCATATACATTTAGTGTTGTAAAGTTTTGCATAATGCATTTTAAACATCTACAAATATTAACTCTGTAGGTTATCCTTGTTGTAATAGCTAAAGTAGATTAACTTAAATATACAAACAATAAAAATAAAGATATGTTGTGCACAGAAATGTCGTAATTGAAACAAAAAGAAACATTTTCAAGCCAAAAAAAACAAGAATTTATGCAGCAGTTTTAAGGATATAGGCAATATTTTAGAATTGAACACAATAAGTAATTGTAGTGTCATGTCTGATTATTTTCTAAACGGCTGTAAACAACAACAGGTTGTATTACATATAAAGCTATTCTATACTATTCGTACTATTCTATGTCAGAATAGTAGTGTTGGTCTCGCTGATGAAGAATTACACAGGAAGTTTCCCTTCTCTACAGTTCTCATACTTTGGTTCTTTGCCTTTTGTGTGTATAGGATTACAGGCAAAAACGACTTCTCCTTTAAAGTCCATTGAAAGTCTCTCTGTTGATCTCTGCATGTGTGTTCTGTAGGCTGAGCGTTCATTCGTCCGATTCATATCTGAGCAACAACATATTGCAAGAACACACAAAAATAGCCATTGTCAATTTTATGATTTTATGAATTTGAAATTGGGTTCAGTGGTCATAAAACCCAAACTGAAAGTGTACCTCTGTAATCTTTTTCTCAGGTCCTTAATCTGGTCATTCTTTTTAGTGAGAATCTCTTTCATGTTTCGGTATGCAGCGGTCTGCTGAAATTTCTTCTCCAGTTCCTAAATGTGTTAAAAAAAACAAGCATGTGTAAATTAGGAATTTAATTTTTTTTGGCGTACTGTCCCTTTAAATGGGAAAGTTATAATGTGGTCAGTATATAATGCAGTTATAACATGGTCACCTTCTCAGCAAGGGTTAATTGCTCCTGGATGCGGAGCAGGTCGTGTTTAGCTGATATAAAGTTCTCCTGCAGGTCCTTCTGAGAAGCAGCGTTGGCACTCAGGGTCTTTTCAAAGTCTGCCTGCATCGCTGCTACCGTGTCTTCTAGATTAGTGATTTCCTGGGCATGCATCGCAGACTATCAAAGGACAAAGAGGCTGTAAACTTTTTGACATTATCATGTAGAATAGAATATTTTACAAAAACACCTTACGGGGAACATGCAATATTATAAATAATACACATATAAAAAAGTAAACAAATAACACATAAACGACACATACCACAGTGTTTCCACGCAGCCAGACAAATAATAGAAATGATCAGAAATGAAAACTCATAAAATATGAGAAGTGATACTGACATTAAAAAGGAAGTGTGTGATAAATGAAATACATCAGAGAGGAGCAAGCAAAAACAAGCCATACAGTGGTAAACATTTACGTCCATAATTCCTGTTCTGGGTCAGTCTGTGGTATTTTGTACCTGATGATCTCCCTGGTGCTTTTGAAGGTCTCTCAGAGCCCTTTCTGCTTTGGCTTTGTCATCTAGAGCACTCATGGCCTAGAATACAACAGGAAACACAGTGAAATAAAATAATCTAACTCTACCATACAAGGTTTTCCTATGGTACAATGGGCAACTATTTTGTCACTTAAAAATGCATGAATGTCAGAGCATTAGATAACAAAATATTCAAAGCAAGTGGCTTTTATTTTAAAGACAATTTGCATAAACACCGTTTTTAAACACAATGTTTAAATGATAAAACAATGGATTATTTTCTGGATTAATTTTCTGAGAATTCTATGTAACAAGCAACAACTTTTTAAATTTTGATACTGTTATTATTATCATCACCTGTGACTCCAAAGTTCTGAGTCTAGCTTTCAATTTATCATTGTCCTCTTGTAGTCTGGAAATCTCCTAAAAGTAAAAAGTAAACAAAGACCATCTCTGTTAATATTGTTATTGCAATCATATTGTACATGTGTACATGGTTGATTTGTGAGTGGGAAATTTGTGAGTGATCCAGTCTCTTACAGATTATTATAAATTATAGATCATCTTTTAGATTAATACTATATTATTGTATTATTAAATGTAAACTCATATTTACCCTTTGGAGTAATTCAGACACACCACCTTCATTTAGTGGTGCTAATTTGGGCTTATTGATCTCTTGATTTACCTACAAAGTAAAAAAACAAGTGGTGATGGTAGCTTACCATGAAGATACCTTAAACAGTTTACCGAAAAAAAGGAAAATCATACAATGCTATCATACAGCCTGAGAAGACTTAGAAAATGACTCATAGAGCTAAATGCTTTTTCAATTATGCTTTTTGTCATTTTAGAGCTTGACAACCTCAGTCCTTATTTACTTTCTTTATGGAATACATGAGATATCAGGATATTTAAAAAGACATGAGGTTAAGTAAATAATGGCAGGTCTTTATTTCTCAAAATAATCACAAGACATTTAAAACATAAAGAGGAAGTTCTGTTTTTACTCTGACAAACAACATCAGAGGCAGAGACCCTGCCAGAGCTTCTGGTTTCCAAACCACTAACTGAATATCAGCACATCTGAAGTCTTATAGCACATCAAGCTACAATAAATGCCTATGACACACTCGAACCTGCAAAACATGTGAATTCTGGGCTAGTTGTAGATGTAACAAACATAGCACACTGTTAAAGAACTGAAACGCTGGCTATGCCTATTATAGACAGATGAAATATCCTTTCCAGACCTAAAATAACTCACCTTGCTGTTGGGTTTGAAATCAGTCTTCTCAAACTCAGCTACTTGCTCCAGTAATTCTCTAAAAGAATCAAGAAAAATTTGGGGTTGAGAGCAGATGGAGGGGGGGGGGGGTCATTTAATTTAAATGACCTTAAATTAAAAAAGATCCAGTGTTTTATACATTATTAATGAACTAAACCAGAGTTAAACTTCAGAGGCTCCACAAAATGTTTTATTGTCCCTTCCACATTAAAATGTATTAAGTTAAATTAAAATGCAATTTACGGTATATGACTCTCTGACGGTATATTTTACTGGCTTTCATCATTGCAAAGCTAAAACATGTAACTACACAATACATTACACTACACATCCCAGGCTTAAAACTGAACACTCAGTTCAAAAAAGGAGTTCCTGCTACAGTACATTACTAAGTATTCATACCCCTTGAATTTTTCACATTTTGTCACCTTTCAACCACAAACTTAAATGTATTTTATTGAGATTTTATGTGATAGACCAACACAAAGTAGCACATTATTGACCAAGTTACTCACCAGACAGGTCAGGGATAAAGTTGTGCAAAAGTTTAAAGCAGGGTTAGGTTATAAAAAAATATCCCAAGCTTTGAACATCTCAAGGAGCACTGTTCAATCCATCATCCAAAAATGGAACAAGTATGCCACAACTGCAAACCTACCAAGATATGGCCGTCCACCTAAACTGACAGACCGAGCAAGGAGAGCACTGGTCAGAGAAGCAGCCAAGAGGCCCATGGTCACTCTGGAGGAGCTGCAGAAATCCACAGCTCAGGTGGGATACTATAAGATGATCTATAAGTCGTGTACTCCACAAATCTGGCCTTTATGGAAGAGTGGCTAGAAGAAAGCCATTGTTGAAAGAAAGACATAAGAAGTCCCATCTGCAGTTTGCCACAAGCCATGTAGGGGACACAGCAAACATGTGGAAGAAGGTGCTCTGGTCAGATGAGATCAAAGTTAAACTATACAGAGCAATACAGAGCAATCCTGGAGATTCACCTTACAGCAAGACAATGACCCTAAACATACAGCCAGAGCTACAATGGAATGGTTTGGATCAAAGAATATTCATGCGTTAGAATGGCCCAGTCAAAGTCTAGACCTAAATCCCATTGTGCATCTGTGGCAAGATTCGAAAATTCAATCTCCCCATCCAATCTGGCTGACTTTGAGCTATTTTGCACAGAAGAATGAGCAAAGATTTCACTCTCTAGATGTGCAAAGCTGGTAGAGACATACCTCAAAAGATTTGCAGCTGTAATTGCAGCGAAAGGTTGCTCCACAAAGTATTGACACAGGGGGGCTGAATACAAATGCACACCACACCTTTAAGTTTTTTATTTGCTTAAAAGTTTGATAACCATGTATCATTTTCGTTCCACTTCCACAATGATGTTCTACTTAGTGTTAGTCTATTACATAAAATCTCAATATAAAAAATATAAGTTTGTGGTTGTAATGTGACAAAATGTGGAAAAGTTCAAGGGGTATGAATACTTTTGCAAGGCACTCTACATCTTTTAATTCACCAAGGGCCAAATACTGAAGACCCCCTTAAACACTTAAATGCATGGCAAGTATTAAAGAAATTGAGTTGCAACATCTGACATTCAAAAGTTCATGTAACCATAACTCAAAGCCACAAAAAAGAAATATAACTGGTACAAAAGCAGATGCACCTGCTCAGATTCTCTCGGGTAGGTGGAGGCAAAGAAGAAAACATATTCATGCAAGTTACCAGTTCTAAGAGGAAGTATAACCCCCCCCCCTTCTCCTCGTGAAAACGGTTTGTGGTAGGCAAAACAACTCCATCATATGCAAGAGTAATTTAGAGGTGGCATAACACTATTATATAGCACAACATACATTTTACAAATTAAGTTTTTTAGTTTTATGATTTTTGGAAACCCTTTTCAGCAAAATCAACATTATGTGCTGTAGCCTAGGCTGAAAGGCTTAACAGCGTTCTTGTGTTTTAATGTTATGCCTTTGTAATGCTATTGACACTTTGTAATGCTATTGTTACTTAATACACTGACATTAACACATTAGCATTCATGCATGCATTCATAAAAAGCAGCTCAGTGACAGTGACAGTGAAAGCCAGCTAGTTCAAACTTCATCTTTTTCAACCATTTATTCCATTTTTTTTGTTTTTTAAATTAAACAATTTAAAATAAATCAATTGCTCCAAAGTAGTGTTTTAGTCTGAGTAAGCATGAGTAGTCAAAACTTTATAAATCATATGCATAATCTCTGTCATGCTATAATAAAAAGTTTCAAAATCACAGCAGAGTTACAAAAGTTCCAGGATTTAGTCACCTAATCAGTTCTCACCAACCTTCAACGGAAACAAAGAAATCTGCCTGCTTTGTATTTGAGAGTGTGACTTTTAGTTGACCTTCCAGCTGACCAGAACTGTAGGATGGATGTGGTTTTGAACTGAAAGCGGAGGAGTATGGGTCACATCAATAACAGATAATGTAGGTGATCATGAGTCCAATTAACCATTTTGCCTCCAGTTCCTTCAGTTCTTCAAAATGACAATCATCATTTATTTTAGCACTACGAATTGTAAATACATATGGTTATGATGATAATACAATAAAAGTCAGGTAACAATATACTGATTTTTGCAGTGTATATAGCAACAGCTGTGTGAATCATTTATTTAGAAGAACCCAACTGGTATCCACCAGACATTGTGTTTGTGAAGGACCAGGATATCGAACAGTTCTCCAGTTTTCTCCAGATCAGATTGATCAGTATGCAGTTCCAAGCTGAATCTTTTCAGCAGAACATCTTCCAGCCCCAGTTTAATTCACCAAATATAAGCAGCACCTTGAGATTCAGTGCACCCTTCCTCAAGCTCTGTAAAGTCTGTCCACAATGGCCCACAGAAACTTTTCAACTCAATAAACTTACCGTCTACAGTCCACTGTACCTGTTTATTACATCCAGTCAAATCCCTCTTCCCAAGCTTTCGTAGTTCTCACACAATAGTATTCCTAGAAAAAAGTTACTTGACTAAATCTTTCACTCCTCTTCTACCTGATGGATCCATTTCAGGTTTTCTGGTCAACCCTACAGAACCTGTTCATCTTCTTCAGACTGCAGTTTCAGAATATTTAAATTTTATAACTGTCTGAAACTTTTTGTCTTAAAATCAAAATATATATTGACATGTGAGGGAACCCTCATCCCGTTCTTTTTACAGCTACTTCGTTTTCTTTTGTGTAATGTGCTTTGGTTCCAAGGCTACATTCACACCTGTGATTAAGCGCCTAATACAAACCTGTGACCTGATCACTTAAACCAAATACGTGTGTTCCCACAATCACACAAAAAAGGACAACCTACTCACTTATTACACTTAGTACAGTCATTGTGTCAAAAAGGTTTTTGTAGGTTAGGTATGGCTACAAAACATAATACCAAATCAAAAATGTGAAAATATCCAAATATATATTGTACACATGCAAAACATCCCATGCAATGGCAAAGATCATGAATATCTGTACAATTAACCCCTTCCACATCACTGTTTCCTTCTCCTCACCTGTTCTCCAGCTCAGAGATGTCTGTCTGCAGTCTCAGGTAGAACTTCTCGGCCTGGGAAAACAGCTGTCGCAGGAGCAGCACGTTAGTGTGAGCTGTGTTTATGAGTTCCATCTCCACTTCTCCACGCACCAGCACCTGCAGCCCATCCAGCATGTCAGACACCTCGTCCACTGTATATGTCTCTTCCATGAGTCTATGACATGGAGGGGAAACAGAAGAAACCATCAAGACAAATAAGAACTTTCAAACACAAAAACTATATTAGGGGGGAAAATTGCATGGATGCTCTGAAGATGTTTCATCCTTTCTGTTAAATCTAACCTGCTGTCCTTCAGGTCTTGGAAACAGGAGTCGATGGTCTTCAGTCTCAGAGCCCGTTTGGAGCGGGCAAAACGCATGTAGTTGATCACCTCATTCTGATGGTGCTCATTAAACCCAAAGTCAGTCTGTGGGGGAGGGCACAGAATTGTACATTAAATCTCAAACTGGGCTTCACAGACTGGTTGGAGCCTCAAAAAAAAACTGACTGCAGAGAAACGGCGCCCTCTTACGGTCGACAGACACATTAAGAATTATCTTTAACTGACAGCTATTACAAAGTCCCTTTAAAATCCTCGCAAGTTTGATTCCGACTTTCATGTGGTTTATAGATATACGATGATATAAACGAAAGATTAATCTTAAAGGCACAAAGAACACATCACGTGATAGCTAGGTGACATTTTCAAAGTATGGACCTTTTATAATATTAATTTTGATCTACTGTTATATTGCACAATTTCCGCGGACTTTCTCACCATCTTACAATATAATATTTCTTGTAGTCTAAGTATTGCAAATAAAACAAATTAGTATTGAATAGATTAAAATCTCAGTCAGACGTGCATTGCATTAATGGTGTTAATGGCCTGATACCGTTGCAACCTGGTTAACTCATTTACGAGTCTTTTCTCTCCAGCTTTCCTTCAGTTGCACACTTCCAGTTATCGTACAAAGTTTACGGCTCATAAATAAAGCATATGCGTAAAATCTGCTCTAATCGTGGTAACGCGCGATTTATGTACAAGTTTTCCATCAGATCAGCTAATGTTAGCTGGCTAAGCTACTTACCATTGCTGCAGCAGGATGATGCGGATAAAATAAACGACTCTATACAAAAATATACTGAATAAACATAAAGCTTGAGGATATAAAGGCACTGTAAGAAAACAGAATGTAATGTTCTCGCCTGGGTGAAAAAGGAGCCTTGTTGTGCTTATGGTTGCGCTTGGTAACGGAACAGCGTCACCACGTTACTAACCACATTGTAGAGGGAGTCAGATAGCGGACTGCAGAGGTCGCAGTGCGCACGTCGCAATTTTCATTTAAAACGAACAGATCATCTTTCATTAAGAAACCAGCCTAATACAACTATAAATTAAACAAAATGTTGTGTTTGCAGGAGATAACATTACATTTGTGTACATGCAAGTTTTTACTTAGGGTTAAAACGTTTACGACATCTATCATAATGTACCAGATAAAAAAACTAATTATTTTATTAATGAAAAATAAGTAAATTAACATGTAAGTTTACATACGTAAACATACTTTTGTGTTCTATTGAAAAGAGCAATTAGTATGTAAAATGGACCGTCCCATGCAGCATTTTTGTGGTTACTAACTACATTGAAAGATTTGGGCAGAGAACAGGAGTCCATAAAGCAGAGGATTTAATGGACTTCTATGCTTTGTGGGGACTTTCCATAGACATATGACTTTCCTACTGTACAAACTACCCCTAAACCTATCCCTCATAGAAAATTGTATTTACTGGGAGGCCAAACTGTTGTTAATGCCAATTTTGGTTTTGCTTTGGAATATTCCAGAAAAACGTGAAAGTCCAGAATTTATTCCTGCTGTGGTCGGTTAACTTAATTAGGATAACAGGCAGCACATGCTAGGCCCCTTGTATCAGATGCTTTATAATGTGACTACTTTCATTGCTGTCCCATTTCACATCACCCTTCATGTCGACAAGACAAGGACAGCAAGATGTTTCCCCTTTACCTTCAGTCACGGTAAGTTCCTGAGGTTTTACAACAATCATTTGTTATGAAGACTGTCAACACAACAAATTAAAGGCACTGTACTTGCGGTAACCTATTGATTTGTATAATCAGTTACAAACAGTTGTAAAGAGTTAATACATTAGGTCACACTGTAAAAAGGCACAAACTGATATTAAACAGTCCTGCAAACCTTTTATAGACTCTAGAATTGAAACTGAAGTTATTGAATCAAACCAGAAGTTATTAAAATAAATAATTTTAGATAGGGAGTCAATTAAGAGAAAGTGTGTGTGGGTAGAATACAGTAAGCAACCAGACTTGTGTATTCATTCTTCAATTTAGTAATTTGATTCAATCTGTTTACAGTATGTGTGCTATATATACATTATTGAGTGACATTTGCAGTACCAATACAAATCACCATAATAACATTTGACTGCAAATGAGAGTAAGCGAGAGAGAGGGAGAGAGTTACAGAATGTTAAATGTTACAGGATGTTATACAGAGACTGGCTTAATACATATTAGTTGAATATTTATAATATATTTCAATATATTTTAAAGACCACTCAGAGTCAAAGTTAAAATCCATGACTTTCAAAAAGTCTGCTAACAATAAAAATGCTAATGTTTATAAGCACATGCACAAATAAGTTGATTAAAGAATAATGATCTTAATTAAATTAACACACTATAATGCTAAAGTTAAAAACATTTTTGTTTTGTTTTTATTTTTTTGTTGTTCTGCTTAAAATCAGAATACCATCCAGCAGATCCCTCAGTGAATGTTTTGACAGAGTCAAGAGCATCTAATAACAAAATCCATGTATAGTCCATGTAGCAGCAGAATCCATGAAACTCAAACTCATCTTTAGGAGCTATTGAGCAATGCTGAAAATTAGTTGTTTCCTTCAGGCAAACCTACATAGGAGACTTAAGTGAAGGTTAAAAAACAAATGTGTATGTTTCCGTCTCCTGACAGGAAGCGTCTTTGACCCCTGTTTTTTTGTATGTGACCTATTTTTTTACAACCAAAACATTTGGCAGATCAACTTTTATTGCAATTTCTAGTAACATTCCCAGATTCTCCACACATGTAGCAGAAAGCTTGTTGTATCTCCAAAGCCTTGATTTGTTTGACTTGTTTGTGCCAAACAAGGGCACATCACCTGAGGAGTTTGGCCCAGCAATCAATAAGTCTCATTAGCCATGCGAATGGGCAGTACATAGTCAACGGGGCTCTCGTCTGGCTGTTGTTGGATTAATCTTACAGTGTTCCAAAAATAACAACCCTTGTCTAGAAAATCCTGCACAGTGTTTTTATAATCTAAAGGCAGTATAAAATTCCACCAAATTAGCAGAAGCAGTACAATCAACTACAATTTGTAAAGCTCTGGCAATCTGGAGAAAGGCACCAATGTCTCCATCAAAAATAGGACATCATCAAGTCATGAACACGTGCTTTAAACTGAATATGAGATACTTGGATCATGGAGTCTGAAAGGTGAAATGCCAGTGATTCCATCTGCAGAAGAAAAACTATGCTATTCCATGTAGCTTTCCCTCTTTTCATCCAAGGGTTTATATCAACATCAACCTGATGTTGAATGATGACAGTGGATGCTTTCATGTTTGAAGCAGGTCTTGGTGTAGTTCTAGGATGAACCACTAGGGGAGCCCTTAAATAAACTTGATCGTCAAGTGGATGTACAAGAGGTGGTACTTTCATCTGAGCTTATCTAATCTTTACTATTAGGGCCATTGCTCAATGCTATAAAGTGTTTTATATTTTTGAATCTGCCTGCTTCAGATGGTCATACTGTAGGTATCCATGCCTGCAATTTCAGACCAATATAATTTAATGACTTACACCCAATCTTAAGATATGGTGTTCTTCACAATTCCAGTGTAAAGCCACATGAAAGTGTTAATACAGTGAGTTTAAAAAGCAAACTAACTCAGAACAACTAACCTCACACAATTAGCATATGCAAAAGTCATACGCGTCATCTCAACCCAACACGCGATAGGCTAAAGGCTGAATCTTCTGGAAACTTACTGTGTTCTTCATTATCACAAAGATATATGCATGGGCAGTAGATCAATGGTCAGGTCCTCCTGTTGACCCAAAGTTGATCCATCCAGGAGAGCCTCTTCTTTTACACTGTGGTTTTCTATCTTCATCTTTTCTTAACTGGAATGTCGTAACTAAACACTTAGAGGGAATCAAATATCTTTCCATCTCCAGGTTGTAAGCTGACAAGGCCCAACAAGATTCAGTCTTCATCTAACTTTAACCAAAACATAGATACAAAAGCATATTCTCACAAAGACAGACAAAGGGAGGTTTAATATTGTATAAACTTTAACCTATTAAGGAAACAAAAAGAAACTAGAGAGTTTATCTGCGTCACTTGATACAGGTTGCATCGGTGACTTATGACCTAGGTCCTAAGCATATAATTAGTGATTAATTGGATTATATTAAGCTCTCATATAGTAAGTTTTATAAACATCAAATTTCCTTAAAGCACACACAATTCTATCAGGTCCTCCAAACAGATTCACAAATTTGGTGGGATGATAACACATTGGTTAAATGGGAAAATAACGACGAAACCCCATTTAAACATTGTTTTTCATTCCATAGAACTACATTTTTTTACACCTATACGAACGCCACTGTAAACTTATATTTTACGTTTAATTAAACAGTACTACACTTCCTGTCAAAACAATCAGCTGACAGACGCACGAGAAGCGGCCGTCGTGCGCATGCGCAGTGCCCCGCTGGTGGCAGAAGGAAGATGGCGGCGTCCTGAGTTTTCCTACAGAGAGAAGCGCATTCGGCCAGTTTGGGTATCAGTTTAGGATCGCAGTGCAG
>JAZGTI010016903.1:0-12506 GCA_036877585.1 Botia kubotai
AAGCAGTTTAGTCGATGATAAACAAATAGTGATGGCAATAAACTGAGGAAACGCTGCAGGGTTTCTGTCTCTGTAGCGACAGTCAATAACTGTCACACAGCTCAAACTTAAAGCATTAAACAAGTCAACATGAAATCACAATTCGTCAAAATGTAATAACTTCTTTTTAAGCCCCTCCCCTCAACTTCCTGTTTTTGTTCTATTTTAGAACATTCACTTTTCTTCAGTTTCAACATATTTTAATGGAATTTTCCCCAAATTACAACCACAGCACAAAGAAAGCGTTTATATCAGGCATATACGTCACTCACTGAAAGATTCAGACTTTAGACCTATGTAAATATTGAAGATAAAGTACGCTAACAAATTAAACCTGGCCTCTGTTGTTTCTGGTCTGCAGTCACTGCGTTTATTCCCTTATCGGAACCAACGCGAAGATAAGTAGGTAAGAGGTAATTATCTAGCAGTCGTAAAATCTGATCTGGTTGAGGAAGACTTTTCTGTTCATTTATGTCAGCGGGCAGCTCAGATAACTACAGTCACTCGACTGTTGATGTTTTATCTCTCCATTACTTTGGGAGTTTAAAGAGAAACTGTGATAAAGAGAGAGAGAGAAAGGTGGTGATATACCAAGACAGCTATAGGGCAAATTCTAGGAGCAGCTGATGTGCCACGATACTCCTTCTTGTGCTACTCTGTCGCCATTTCTTCACTCTTAACCTCCAGGCCATTAATAGGTAATCCCTGTTCTCCAAATAGCTCCTGATGGACAAGCGGTAAAACTAGGGGCTGCCATTTAAGGGCCTAATGACAGACCAGATAAGCAGGCACTCTGGGGGCCAGGCTGTCATTACCTGCCCGGGCATCTGGATTGATGGAACAAAGTGGCTCCCCATTAGTGGCAAATTTCCCATTGGCCCAAATTGAGTTTTGTTGTTTAATATTCAGAGGCTTCGGTTCCCCCCGCATGTTGTTGTCTTACATTATTCATGATTTAAGTGACGAATATTAGATTGTGTTGCTCATCTTCACTTTATAAGCAGTCGATGAGGAAAAGAGGTAAATCTCATGAGGACGTGCAGACCTCTGGCCATTTATTACAGACGAAACGAGCGAGCGAGCGGGAGAAAGTTTTGGGGATGAAGTTCCTCTCTGTGTTCAGACGTGTTTAGGTTTTAGAAAGACAAATTTCCTTGCGGAAATTCCCAGAGGTGCCAAAAGGGGGCGGCACAAGAAGGATGTCATGAGAAGACGCTGAGCAAATAAAAGCAAAATCTAGTTTAGGAAGTCTGGGAAAATTGCACCTGCAAACACATAAACCTCGGAATCAGTCTGTGAAATGCACTTTGGGTCAGAGCCGCGTGTTATGATAAATGGCTGGCGATCTAAAGCCCGCGGCGCAGTGGGGAGTTAAATAATCCTCCAGGCAGCACCAAGTATGGAACATTTCTGCAGGGCTTATTACGGTTGTTTAGTGCACTAGACTGGACCAGACGACAGAGGAGCACTGAATGCATTAAACTGTCTAATGTTTTATAGAGACTAAAGCGTCAAGCACTAGCGTTTCTGAAAAGAGGCAGCAATTCACCATCATTTCTTATTGTTTTGTTGTCCAATATACAACATTTACAGTCCTCTACACAAACATCTAATCTTAAAATATTTATATTATTTATATGATCATACAGTTTATTAAAACCCACCAAATACTCTTCAAATGAATATCGCACACTCATAAACATTAATATCGCATATAAAGTAACAACTACAAAAATATAGTAAGCATATTAATTAGCCAATCGCATTGACAATGTCAATCAGCCAATCAAAGGTCACGGTCACTGTTCATGACAGATTTTCGCAATCGCTATGACAACACAACAAGCTCAATAGAGGCAAGAGAAACGTTCTGACGATCTGGTACTGTCGCTGCCTTAGTATAATAAGTGATTTGCACACTAATCTAATTTTCTATTTCCATCTCATTTTCAAACTAATTTCCCATAATATTTGTTTTGTTTATGTTTGTACTGCCAATTATCCCGCCTTCTCCGCGATAAACCTGCCTGCTGGAAAGCGGGCGAAAGCAATCTGCGTAGCGAGACAGCTAGCTATGTCGATAAGACTATAAAGCAGGCTATGAAGTTCACTGTGAAATTTAATTCGAACAAAACAGCAACAGGTGTTAACAATACGGTGCCTGAACAAACAAATTTCCTCTGAGTAATAGAGAGATTCAATCTCATTTTTTTTAAACTCATGTCCCCCACTCTCCTCATATCGCCCTCTCTCCTTCTCAATTAGGTGAGTTTTGGAGATTCTATTAAAGCGCGGGCATAATCAAGAGGAGTGGAAGTGGGAGGCAGTAATATGAGACCGGCTAATCTGTTTGTGATTAGCGAGCTAATTTACAACATCTCCAGCCATCACTCTCCCGAATGACAGAAAACAACAGCCCCTGGAACTTATTGGAAGCACCTTCGTCTAAAGTGAGAACGCGGTTGTAAATATCAAGAATAGCTAATAGCTTCAGTTAATCCAGCAGTACGGGTGATAGTTTAACACGCTCAACGATTTTCTGTAAACATGTGAGACAATGGGACGGAAAAACACTTTAATCCAGGGATGCCCAATCCTGCTCCCGGAGGGCCAGTGTCCAGAGTTTAGTTCCAACCCTAATCCAACACACATGAACCAGTTAATCAAGCACTAGGGAGATCAGAAACTTCCAGGCAGGTACGTTGAGATAGGCTGGAGCTAAACTCTGCAAGCCCTTCAAAAGCAGGACTATAGATTACATTAAAACAGTTTGTGACACACATGTCCCACAGCAACCTGGCTCACATTTTCACTTATGTATGTTAGCAATCACCTGTTTTCAAAGGGATTATTCGGGAATCATCACATTTGGTTGACGCTCAAATGACAAATGCTCCACACATGCTAAAATCCAGTTGGTTTGCAACACAACGGCTATTAGCGTGTAGGACAATATGCCCACGCAAATGAAAATATGCCGAATTGTAACGAATCATTAGAGGCACTCAGCAGAGCTCGAGCAGCAGAAGCGAGGAGACAAATATTATTCCGTTTTTGATTGTAATTACATGCTAGCGCAGAAGGCAGGCAGACACACGCGTTTGTGTGATTTAGCGGTTTTGACATGGTGGTCGCGTGCCTCGTGCCTCTTCCATTATCTGCCGGTGCACGAATGGGGTGATTAAATGATAAACAGTGGATTTGACTTAAATAAAAAAAATCGCTCTCTTTGACAGAGCACACGCATGACTGCAGATTCCGCTCCATCGCCGTGGTAACCCCAGTCTGTGGGCTCTCATAGGTTCTTTATCAAATGTGATTTCAGAACAACATGACGAGTGCCGGGGTGGAAGGCCTGCGCTGGTTTACTGTGATGCAGCTGCTGAGAGATTATCATTACATTTACTGTAGACTCTCTCCAAATTTGCAACCACCAAGATAAACAAACAATCTCGGGCACCAACTAATCCTATTTCTTGCCCAGAAACTCAATTCTGTGAGATTACTTTATCTTTGAAGAACGCCTTATATTCCTTTATGAACGTCAATGGAAATTTTCATACTGGACTGTGAATTAGAGCCAGAATAGACATACAAAGATTGACATGCAAACGCACACATATATATATATATCTATATTACTGGCTGCATAGGTATACATATATTGTATGTATATACCAAGAGAATGTATATACCTCAGCCGAAATGCATTTGAGTTTGATGCAAATTGAGTTTTAAAATGCATTTGTCTCTCATCGCTGATTTCTCTCTGTTAACTGCTTTGATACAGCGTGAAAACACAGGCGCAGTGTGTACCAAAATCTATTCCTGCAATGACCCGACCCATCCATCACCGCTATATAGCTGAGCCGCGCACACGCACACACACGCAGCCGAAGAACAAGCACAGATGGCATCTGAATCTTGCGCATCGATGTGATGGGAGAATTCGTGCCACAGAAGGATGAGAGCCAGCGAATGCCAGCTTTCAAACCTGCGGCACACACAAACACACGCGCTCGTGCCTCCCACGCGTGTGCTCCTCTAAAACAGCTATATCTAATTATTCTTAATAAAACTCTCCATCTCTGTCATGGACACCACAGTGTGCGAGTGAGTGAGAGTGGATGGATAGGACTTGATCACAGCTGTGTCACTTCTCTGTGTTTCCACTGTGGGACACAAATGTGAAATAAAAGGACCCTTATATAGATAAATAAAATAAAAGAGTTTTTCAAAATTTTCATAAAATAATCCTAAAGTTACATCTCTCGTGATCGTCCTAAGGAGGGCAAGACATGTCAATATTCGAAGCAAATGATGACATTTTGGACACAGAGCTGTGCCTCAGAGCCGCTGAAATATGATGCACAAGTTGTGTGAGCCACTTTAATAATGCCTTTCATTTCATTTCAGAGCCTGACAGCCCCAATGCCCATTCACTGTCATTATATATGAAAAAGCAGTCCGTATATTTAATAGAGAAAAGTACAGAAGCCAGTATAGTAATATGGGTTTAGCAGGACAAGAACTGTTCCTACAACTTTGGCAGATGGATCCAGGCACATGTGTGGGACACCTACGATTCGCATCTTTAACATTGTAACCTGTCCCAAGTTACTTGTATTTTATTTTCCTATATTTCTGTATGACTAGAGTGGTTGTAGTAATCCTACAGGGCACTAGAGGGCGCGCTAGAGAGCTTTCATACAGGATATAAAGATAGCTGCTACAGAGAAGAAGAGATTGGTTTGGTAGAGGGAGCATGTGGTTGTGTTACCTGAGTCCTGTTTGTGAAACTTTGTGTTTTTAGCTCAAATCTAAAGAACTCTTTAATATCTTTATATGTCTGAGGTTGTTTTTACACTTTGTATGCTTTGTATTTTCAGCATACTCGATGTTTTTCTACATGCTGGACTAAACCTGCAACGTTTGGGGAAGTGCTTTTTTTTTTTACTACTCCAAAGCCACTGAACTGTTCATTATTCGATCTTTTTCCGTTTCTGAAGTCAATTGCTTTGAGTTTCTGAAGTTTCCGTTGATTTAATAAGAGGGTTTAAGTTAAATGTGAGCACTAAAGAAAAGAATAAACAAAGATCACACAGAATCAGCGCGGTGGTTGTTTCTTTAATTCAGTCAAAACAAAGAAATTACTACAACTACAACATCTACGTGCAGCTTTAATGAAAGCAGATCAGGACATTAAGATACAGACATCGTATACAGTGTATACGCGGGAACACAGTATGATATACAATATATATCATCATCAAGAAGCTACACAGATGGTGACTTTATATAAGATCTTTAAATAAGATCTCACCGTCAGACTTTTGTTTCAAGCTGGATCTAAACATTCGACGCAGAAATCAACATCCCCATCACTTACGGTTTTAAAAGTGCTGCTCTATTTGAAGGATCCACTTATAGCTTGTTTGTGTAACGGTTTCTTCAACCGGACCGTGAGGCCAGCCAAGGATAAACTCGGTTACCTTCGTATTTTTGCGATTTAAAAGACACACACACACACATACACGCGCGCCTCAAGGATGATCCTATTAGCGGGAATAATCAAACTATCAAATGCTAAGCGCTTTAACCACAGATCGGTTTATACCCCCGAATGTTCAGGTTATCAGAGTCAGTGACCTTACAGTCATGTGACAAAACGCTATACAGGATTGTGTAGTCGACTGTAAACACATCGGTATAATCTCTCTGCTAGCTCTCACACACACACACACACACACACACTCTCACACACACACACTCACTCTCACACACACACACTCACTCGCAGCGCAATATATACTAATTATTTCAAATTCGACTAACATAAAAAGATATTTACAAACGCTGTGGGAATTCACTAAACAGAATTAACAGGGCACATAAAAAACTTTTTTTTAAAACAGCATGTAAAACTAGAATTGCATTTCCTAAGGGAAAAACCAGCGTTCGCGAGCCAGAAAACGAACAGTGACGTTTTTGTGAGCTTAGCTTCTGTGTAACTGAAGCAGAGTTACTTTACAGTTGTCATGCCACTTGTTTTCGGTCTATTATTTATGAGACAACCAATCACAATTTAGCTTGCAAACAGGTGAAAGATAAAGCACCAATTGGAATTCAGTACACATATATTGTGTACAGTATATATACAGTGACATATATTGCATTATTATAAGTCAGTGGAATATTTAGTATAAAAATTAACAAAAAACAACACGCCGTATTTAGCCTACAAAAGTCAGAAACTTTGTTCTGCAGTTCAGGTCAAAGTAAATAAAGTTTAATACAAAATTTTAAGGGCTATGAAACAGCTGCAGTATCTTAAAAAACGTTCCCAGTTTCTCTGTACAGTGAATATTGTTATATATCTTTTTGCCCTCGTGTAACACCTACTGGGTTGTATTTTTAACAAGCAACGTCGACAAATCGTGGATGCAAGGGACTGGAGAACAAGCCACGTTTGCTTGACCCTGATTCACACTGAATAAACGATTTTCAGGCTTTTTGTCTGTGAAGGGAATTTATTTTGCAGTATTTCACAGTTTGAAATGCGTTTCTCTGCTGTTTTGCATCGCTTCTATTAGTGGTCACCGCATGGCATGCGAGTGAAAACTCATCGGCTGTGCAGAGGGAACGTGAGAAACGAAATGAGGGTGGAAGAGAAAGAAAAAGAAGAGAAAAAAGGAGAGAAAGTAATGGAAAAAGAAAAAGCTGACACTGAAGGCGCTATAAAAAGGACAGATGATAGAAGAGAGAGAGAGAGAGAGAGAGAGAGAGAGAGGGAGAAATGAGTTGATATATTGTGTGGACTTCTGCACATTTTAAATAATGTCTTGCACATAAACCCAGCCAGTCATGAAATTAGCCTTTTACCGTTTTCTGCAGCAAACACGGAGACTAGCGGCACCAGCCTTGAGCAAAGCCAACATCCGCCTCACTGTAAGATGTTATAGTACAAAAACACACATTCCCCGAGACAACAGTGTTGATTAAAGGCCTGTCTTCATTAATGATATATGATATATGATGTGGAATAACATCAACTTTGTTCAGTCCAATACGCTTTTTCGTAACATTTCTGTTCATTTTGTTCCATAGTTCTGAAAAAAGAAAACGATGTGGACAGTTGTGTCAGTACATTTAAACATAATGAATATTAAATCATTAAAACTTATTATGGATATTAAAAAGCTAATTATGTGCACCAAAATATGGATTTAAACTGGAAACGCTTATGTTTTTCAAAAAGTTACGTCGCTATTATTCACGGTTATCAGTTGGCGCATCTTACCCCGCTCTCCGTCAAACCGTAACCCAGTCTGTTTTGATTTATCACATTCTGTTTTTGAGGCAAACAATGGGTCACAAAACTTCCTCACCATACCAAACCGAGAAGAGCAAACTTCTTGAAAAGTTAAAAACTTTACTTTACTTTAAATTCAGACTCTTTCAGTTCCTTCCACACGTCATTAAAGCGGCGAATGTGACTTTCAAAGTGAATTTCAATCTTTACAGATAGAATGAAAAAACTCTCACATAAAGGTCAATAGACACATCTCTGAGGGAGAGCGAGCCGAACCTGAGCCGCGTGTGTGTGCGTGTGTGTGTGTGTGTGTTGGATGAATTTGATTTATGGAGACAATAAATGAAAAGGGCCTTGTCAAATTCTCCGCTTACAAACGCTCTACATCTCACTTTTTGTCTCTTGCTCGCTCGCGCACACACACTCCCTCTCTCGCTTTACTGCAATGCGTGTACTGCTGTATGGGAGCGCACGGGTCTCACAGAGCTACAATCCTGAAAACAACAACAGCACAAGGCTGCAGTTGTCCACAACACGGCCTTCCTCTCTTAAACACCCCTGCTAATCTTTCTCTTCATTTTCATGATCTTTTCATTTTCCCTCTTTCTCTCCTTGCTTTGCTGTCCTCTGTGACGTACTCGACGTGCAACAATAGCTGCATTAAGTATTTTTCAAAAATCTACTTCCAACTGTCCTTTCAGATGGATTTTGTCTCCTCATAGACAGATAATCAGGGACACTGAGACAGTTTTTGGAATGGCACTGTACTGCAATTTTTGCAGCTCGGTTTTTACAACACTTTTTCCGAGAATAAGACCACAACAGCGGATTAACGAGCGTGCAAATGAATCTCTCCCCTCAAGAATAAGACTAAGGCAAAGTTATAAGATTACATTCACAATATCGGAGTAATTTATTTAAATCATTTAAGCTGTGTAAGGAAGTTGGTGAGAAAACTTTTAATTATTACACCTGTGCTGGTAAACTTGAAAAAGTCATGTGGGGTGCTATTAACCATTTACTGAATATTGCTCTTTATTTTTAAAAAATATCGCAGTTAAATCATATTAAAGCAAGACTTGCATTCGTGCATTTCGTTATAAAAGAGCAAGTCTGTCTACCTCTCCTGTCTTTTGAGATGTCACTCTCTCGTTCTCTCTCTCCCCATCACACTACAGGCCCTTTCTAAAGGAACTCAGGACCCCTAAGTGTGCTGGAGTGTGACCCCACTCCAGGGGTGAGTGTGTGCCCTCATTCTAAATTACAGAAACCCCAGTGCCATAACAGCAGGACAATTAGTGGTCGACGAGGGCCTAATCATGGCCCTATGATTTCCTTTAATGCTGGAGTCTGAGAACACACGCCCGGGTCGATTTTCCTCCCTGTTAATTACGCAATTATTCTATTATTGCTGATTGAATGACGGGTCCCGCCGCAACTATGACCTCATGGACTTCAGAGGTGAGGCGAGCTCTTCATAACAGACTGAGGAACCACGCTGGTCTCCTGCCACTTTCAGCTGGGGGCTTCACTACTTCACATCTATTGACAGTGAAAGAGCTGCAGATGATTGTGAAAGATGTGTGTCAGGGCCAGATATGAATTTGATGGAGAGGAGGTGGCACGGTGGAGGGCAGCCATTGTTTTTGTCTTCTTTAAAACACTCCGGCATAGACAAGGCAAAGCGGTTTCATAAGTAACAAACAGGTAAATTGCTATTGTAAGTGTGGGAAGGTAACTTTGAGTGACAGATAGTCTGGTAGGCAATAATAAAAAATGAAGACACAGGTGTACGACACTACACGAGCGCATGTTTTATTCATGATGCTTGTCAAGTCATTATTTAAGGAAAGAAAACGCGTGCCTACATCAGTGTGCAACTTGATGATTGACGATCATAATTTGTAGGAGTTATGAGCGAAAATACGCTAACTAATGACTCCCACTGTAGGAAGAGCAGCTTTTGTTCTGTACTAAAGATCTATTCAGAGACTTTAGGAAGCACTTAGTTTAACCCACGTGGAGTGATGCAACCATACATAATGGACTGTAATGATCTGAGCTGCCTTTATGATGACAGGATGTACTGATGATCCAACCACAACATCTTTGCTGTCCATTCTCCACCTTGCAGTCAGAAATAGATGTGCGGTCGCATTAAAATCACGTCTGGTTGCATTCGATTTCCATGCAGTTTTGCATCAGAAAGGGACCGCAGGGATACCTGTGCCTCTGGGGCATTTTCATACGCTAAGGCCATCGCAGACCGCATCATTAAGTTTGGCATTTGATGCTAGTTCCGTTGACATGCGTCCATGCGACGGTGCATTGACTTTATTGCGTGTGCCGTGGCTACAATCATCAACGCGATGTACAGAAAGAAATGGTATGCTAAACACATTCCAGCACTGGAACGTTCCTCATCCATGGAAGCAGAGTGAAACTAAAATGAAAGCGTAAACTACATTTGTAATAATACACATGGTGTTTTCTTTAAAGTACGGACGGCTCATTCTTATTAGGACCTGAGTGGCTAATGTTTTTGTGGTGGGGGTGAGTGGGCTGTGGAGGTCTGAGGAAAATAAAGATGGCTGATCCTCAATCTAATTGCCCGATGATGGTATTTTAAATGGTGTTTTATGGTATTTTAAAGTCTCCCTGATTACAAAGCTGCAGCTAAGTGCTATTGATCTGAGACCTGTAGGGGATGCCTCAGTCATGTGATATTAGGACCTGAACTGTCCCAGCATGCATTATTCAACAGGCTACTGACAAACTCTACTGGCAGCTAGCAATCCCAGCACGATGAGAGCTCAGCTGTGACCAAATCTCCTCCTTATACACACACACACACACACACTCATTCGCTCACTCACATACCCACTGGCCTCTGGCTAGCCTACTTTGTTGCCCTATTGTTGTCGAGAACTCATCGACCTGAAGCAGTCAGAGGTTAATATATGAAGTGCGTGCGGACCTGTTGTCTATACCAGCTGTAAACGAAGCAGACAATGTCAGATCACAAGCGCCCGCTCTGACCCAGCGGAGGGCACAGAACAACAAGAACCAAAACATCCAGACAACCGTCTGAAAGACATGCAACAGACCCTGCGCCGCGAGCTCACGAATGCATCGTCTGATGCGGAGCTACAGTCCAAGCCAGAAATGGGAATTTTACATTTCACAGCCTATTCCATATGTTTACATTTACATTTGGCAGACGCTTTTATCCAAAGCAACGTATAAGGCATGCATCCCTATACAGCATTCTTTCCTCCTCTTCATCATCCACCATGAGGCGCCCCACAAGCCCTCTATAATGCATCTTTGTTTGCACCGACTGCAATTATCATGGGGATCAATGGACGTGATCAATAATTTACAGCAATTAACATTTAATATCCCTGCACAGCCACTTAGTCCATTAATGGGAGATTGATTATTCCCGCCTTGCTGGAGCTCTGCGTGGAACAGACGTGGAATTTCCTCTGTCTATTACACACAGTACCCAGGAATTTATGTTCTGACAAGCCTCACTTACCATTCAGTGTACGAATCACGTTACTGACAAATACTAAGACAGATGTTAAGAAAACGCACTAGCTACCACGCTAAGCTAGGCCTCATTCCGTGCTACGAGTTCTTCTGGAAGTTTTCCACATAAGAGGTTTGGAAATCCTACTTATGATAACGCACATAATTGATGTTCTGTGTGTATTTTAGCCACTTGCTGCCGCAGAGAATGAATGCCTCATAAACTGGCTAAACAAGTGGAATTTTGGGACCCTCTTTACCTAGAGAGAGTTCAAATCAGTTGATTAAAAAAAACAAAATCAATTGTGTTTTTGGAGATAATGCAAATGGTTTTCTTTCCCAAATGTATTTAGTATCTGAATAATAAATAAAATTGATTTATTTTTTTCACACTAGCCTGCAGCATGCCACTCTCAGACTTCTTATTACCTCTGTGTTTCATTCACTGCTGATATTTGATTTCTAAATAAATGTAATATTTAGAAGGCTATTAAACAGTACATGTGGGTGTATGTGTGCGTGTGTGTGTGTTGGTGCCCCGATTCCAGTCTTTAAAAATAACACAAAACATTAACAGTACTATAAAATTGATTAACATGGATAATGCATTAAAAAATGGCAATTATACAGAATTAATTTTAATTGTTGATGCTTTCTTGCCCTAGACCTCTATATGTATGAACTGTCATCAAAGCATTTTTTCCCCCCATAGTGAACAAACTGTAAAAAACAGACTTCTGTCTTGAGTTTTAAAGAAGAATATAAAGAAAATAATTCAAGTTTTGTAATTATATAGTACTATCGGTTCAAATCATTTCTTCTGCTTATTAAAATAGACTGGAATGATAATTCGTAACCGGATAACCATGGCAGATTATCACCACAAAATCAAAACTAGCAAACAGTATTATTCAAATTAATATGTAATGCAGGGTAATCGCCCTGTCCCCCAAATTCAAATCACACTCATATGTCACTGAGGTTATTACTGTACACGGTTATTTTTACACACGTCTTTTGTGTACCAGCAGTACAAATACTGTTTAACAAACGGAAGATGTCAGATCGGTCTAAGTCACATTAATGAATGAATCGATTGTTAATTCCACACATATGTGGTCATGCCATTGTTCCATCTACAGAAAATCATTTTCCTCCTTTCACATCTAATTTGGCATGTAATAATTCTGTGCAGAAGCGGTTCAGACCGGCCTGTTGACAAGCAGCCCGTGGCATTTCTGCTCCGTCTGATATAATCACCGATATCAGTTGAGCGACTGGAATGAGAATGATCAATCTCAGTTGTGGAGGGCCAAACTCACCCTCAGAAGTTCAGACGCGCTCCGACGGTCACACACAAAACAGAACATTTTGCTCGGGCGACCAGAGAGTGTTGAAAGTGTTTGTGTAAGCAAAAAGAAGGATCGGGCAATTAAGAACGCTGTCAGATAAACTTCTCTTGAGATGCAACCGGCATGCTTCACACTCAGAGGTTATCGACAGCATGCCTGTAGCGACCTTTGCCTCTGACGCAAGCGCCGCCGCAGTGACGCGAGGAGTTCTGCTATATAAACACTTTGTTTCTGCTGACGATCCGAGGGATGAGCTGGTCTCCTCATCC
>JAZGTI010016904.1:0-12505 GCA_036877585.1 Botia kubotai
GTGACCCACGTGAACGCGCTGACGGTCATGAGTAAAGCCACGGCCCCTGGAGAGAAGCCCATGATCCAGGAGGTCAAGGAACAAAGGGTGACCGGGATGTGTGTGGCCATTCTAGTGGGTAAGAAACACTCAAACCCGAGTTTGTTGTTTGCTAAGTTTTATGTAATTAAATGACAGCCTGCGTGTTAATAAACTATATTACTTAACAGATGAGTAACTCATTCTGATTTTTCATTTTAATATTTTTTGCTATTTCTTGAACATTAGTAACTGGTAGACTGATGGTAAAGCATGATGTTAGTAATGCTCAGATCAATGGTTTCTCTATGCAGGGAGAACAAATACTGATAAATGACAAATTAATGAAAGTGAATGTGTGCGTGTGTGTGTTCTTGTAGCCCAACTGGTAACGCATTCCATTAGCATTACAAGATTGTGAAGGTTATGAAACGCATGTATTTTTAAATGTGAATTAAGTTTAATTTCTTGAGTTTTATTTGTGTTGTATTTGTATTTATATTTGGGAATTCGAACAGTGGCCTGTTTTGTCTCGTGTCTGCAGGTTTGTCTATAGTTATGACAGATGTTCTGCGTCATATTCCTCTGGCTGTGCTGTTCGGCATCTTTCTGTACATGGGCATCACATCTCTCACTGGTATCCAGCTGTATGAGAGAATCACACTCATGGTCACACCTGCTAAGCATCACCCGGACCACACCTTTGTTACCAAGGTAACCACATCCCAATCAAAGGTGGTGATGATAGTATTTATAGATGCAATGACAGCGCAGTGGTATGTGCTTGATTTAAACACAATATGTGCTACAAGTTTCAGCTTGTTTAACATGACATGAATTCTATCAACAACCTCTGAAACCCCCACAAGGTGGCGCACAAACCACCATGTTCTTTTGCATTGGTGAATAGAAAAAGAGCAAACATTTAAACCTTGTTTGACAAGTGTTAAGAAATGAATTGACTTGAGAGCACACCTGGATGTAAACAGGTTTTCAGGATTGTGAAAGTTAAAACTAAGAAATGATACGTTTAAAAATGAAGAATATATTTAATCTTCCAGATCACAAGCCAAATTTGCAGGGTTGGGACAGTGACCTTGTACATTTACAAAAAAGGTCAGATCTGTGATTATGTGCTTCAGTTGAAGCACAAAAGATGGACCGTGATGTAGTCGAGTAATTATCAGTATTTGTCATACGAGGTCAAGTGCATGAAGGTCGTTACAGCAAGAGAGGGACAAACTAAATTATGTTCATTTAGAGAAATGCAGAACCATCAGTGTTTAGTAATGGAGTTAGATGTTGCATCCCTCTGTAATTGGTGCAGGTGAAGACGTGGCGTATGAACATGTTCACCATCATTCAGCTGTTGTGTATCGTCCTGCTGTGGGTGGTGAAGTCGACTGTAGCTTCTCTGGCCTTCCCCTTCATCCTCATCATGACCGTCCCTCTGAGAAGACTCATCCTCACCAGGATCTTTGAGGAGCGAGAGCTCGCTGCGGTACGCTCCTCTCATTCATGTGTCAGCAGAATTCTGCTGATTTCAACTTTAAACTGAAATCAAACCGCTGTGATGAGGAAACCGAAGAAGAACAGAGTGATTTTGATTTGTAACAATTTTAGGTTGTAAGAACATTTCCATTAAGTAACAAAAACGTTTAAAATGTTTTCTAGGAACGCTCAAAATGTCCAGTTTTGTTTGGTTAAAAGAACGTTATTCAAACGTTTTAATTCTGTAACATTTTTAAATGTTCCACTAACAACTTAAGAACTTATGAAACTTTGAGAGAACATTAGTTAATTTTCTGGAAACCTTCCCTGTTAGCTGGGCATATACTGAATTGCAAGTCAATAAATTCTAAACAATTCTGCATCCTCATGTGATCTTAATCTAAATTCTATTCAGATTACATCACCGTCTGTGTGTACATGGCCATGACACCCATCAAATCTGTTATAGCTTGTGGGTTTGGGGAATGTTTGTATTCATATTTTAGACATGAAAAATCAGTCAGTATATTAACACAAAACATTGTGTTTTCCCCTGCAGCTGGATACTGATGAAGATACGCCTAATTTTGATGAAGATGGTCGTGATGAATACAACGAAATCCACATGCTTGTGTAGACACAGAACAGCTCACTTCCTCACCGACCAATCCGAAACAAGCCACTGAATAATCAATAATCAATCAGTCAGGAAGTTGTACAGAAATTAAGAACTGCACTGCCCCTGTTTTAGGATCATTTGTGCATTTAGACATTTTGTACTCATATAGTTTAAAAAAACATGTTTTGGATACTTCTTACTGACCTTCAACCCCGTGTTGTTCCAAAAGAGTGGCCCACATGTTTGTTTGCTGTTGCCCTGTGACCTTTGACATTAGATGTGACCCGTGCACATTGGATCTCTTATAGATTCTGCTGAGGTTGCATTGATGGGGAACGTTAATCCAATAGGTAAATTTCTAGGTTAGATGGCAGATCTTCCCCCTTTTATTCCAGGTAGCTTGACCCACAGCACACACCCGTGCCGGTAGTTCTGAGTTGCCTGGAACTGGCATTAACCACAGGGCCTGAAAATTCCAGCAGCACGACCTCTCAGCACCCTTCAAACAGTCAGTTGTTGAACGGCAGTGCACAGAAGTCTCTTCCGAAGCTCTGTAGCAGTGAGATTACTCTGATGTTGCAATATGGATAAAAGTGTTGCAAGCAAACCGTTTTGTGGAGCCGCACAGAAAACAAAATAGTTGTCGTGAGATGCCCCACCTGTCTCTGTGACTGCACTAGACCCTAAACAGCGAATAATAATCCACGGAATGCTTTTGTTTAGCCAATCAGAAGCCTTTGAGGTGTCATGTTGAGCATTTGGATTTGCTGATGTGATTTTGGGTGACTAGCGTTAATGATTCGTCGAACACACTGGACCTTAACAGCTACATTCAGCTCAAACAACAACATTTCCCTTCTGAACACAGATTCACTGCGAACCTTTTCCTTGTATTTATTTTCAATGCATTTTATTATAATTATTCCAACCCATTTTGTTAAAATACCTTTTTTTTTTGAGTTTCGCCAAAGTATTTACCTATTAATTTCCCCATTAATTGCCCAAATATGTTAATATTATTGTTATTATTAGAATTGTTGCCGTGTGCATGTTTGTGTGACTGTGTGTGTATTTAACACCTTTTCTGTTACACTGCAAAACTTTAAGCTGAAATAGGTTAAAGCCATAGAAACTTAGGTTTTGTCAAGTGCATAAATTATAACTTTCAGAATCAATAATAATCCAAAGGCTAGTAAACTGCCAGTGTGTTTATCACTATTGTTTAGACTGGAGAGTCCAGAGACTCCAGTGAAACCTGCTGCCAGATTGTTGGTCAAGCTCTTGGAGGATCAGTAATTGTTTTCAATATAAACTATAAGCAAGTCATTCATTGGTTGATTCAAAGGACTGTGGCTTCATGGCATTTTCAAACCATTGCTCTGTTTTTAGCATCCCAAACGACAACATTGGTTTAACCAATGATGGTGAGTTTGGGGTGGGACTATGCGTTTGAGCCACCAATGGTAGATGAGATTTTGCTGCTTTTCCCGTTTGTTGACGATAGTGGTTCAGAAATGACACGCTTAAACGCTTTCATTGTTATTTATTTCTCCGAAATGACCTCTCTTGTCAGAGTAACGGTCACGTACAAAAGAATAACCATGACACTTTAACCGGAGTTGAGAGGATCATCGATCAGTCTGATCTCAGACCAGAAAGTATTGCTCCATTACGTCATGTTTTGAGTTCCGACGATTGCCATAAGAGGAAGTCACCCTTTGGACTTTAAATATCTTGCTCTTCTTGCGTGTGTCGAATCTGTTGAACCTCTCGGGCTAGTCACGCCAGCACCAGCTCATTTCATCACAAACACATATTCCACATGTTTTCTTTTGGTTTTTGTTCCCCTTGTTTTTAGTGTGAAAATTGTGCAATACAGGAATATCTGTGCTGTACTTCTCCGAATAGACTTTCAGTTTCAAGGAAAGAACAACAGTAAGTGCTGCTTTCAACCCGGTCATGTTGTGAGGAGAGATCTGCCGCTCTGAACGGCTCTTTTGAAATACGAAGGCAAAGATGTATTATGAAGTATAATGTTAGCTGAGCTATCGGATAGCCCTACACGAAAACGCCAGATGGCTAAATTAATGACAGGCGATCAGATTTAACGGTTTCCTTTGGTGTTTGCATCAGGGAAGGATCTATGTGAAGGTAGATGAAGACAGAGTTGATGTAACTAATAAAGAATTCAAAATACAGTATGTGAAAGTCCCTCGCCAGGTTTATCAGATATTAAAGCAGCAGATGTTCGGTTCTCCGAGGAACGTTCTCTTGCTCGGAGGTTGTTCTGCTCGCTTAATGAAGTGCTCAACGTTGTGTCACTTAAAGTTGACGAGACACAGTTTCCGTAACCTGTTTCATGTCAGCGATGAGAAATATTTCTGAATGTGGAGAAACGTTTTACTTTGGAATCACTGGTGAATCGTGCACTCATGGGCTGGATTTTGGACCCAAATGTGTCCACTGTTGCCATGCAGTAAGAGATAGCAGAACTCGGATCATTCGGTCCATGTTTGAGTTCATATTGAGTTCTATGACCTTTGATTCTAAGGAGCAAAATTCCATTTCAATTCCATTTGGAAATGGAGATCTGTTGCAAGTTCTTGTTACTAGTTGTTTCTCAATTGTTCTCATAGCTGCTGTTTGTAGGAGTTATTCGTTTACTGTATATATTGAAAATGGCGAATAATTGGTGCTTTATGGACGTGTACAGTTTATTTATTACAGGAGTTTATCGCACTGCCACTAATATTCACACTGCCATCATGTTTGATCTGCACAGTCTAAGCAACAGGAAAAGAGAGAGAGAGAGGATTTCCAGTGTAAAATATTACTGCCACCAGAAACGACTGCACAGATCTGTGATTTGATGCAATTCATGGATTGTTAACAGACACTCAAACTCAATGGTTTATGTTCAAGATTATTTAAAGGGCCAGACAACTTACTGTTTGTTTGTCTTTTCTTTGTATGATTCTTCTGGCTGGGAGCAGTTTTATGGTCTACCCGTCAAACTACGTACTTTAGCGCCACCAACTTCTCCGTTTTTTTGACTGAACCATTTAGACACGTCATTGGTTGACAGCAGTCATGTTAGTGTGTCTCTGACAGCTGTCAGAGTTTGGTTAGTGTGGCTGCAGATCTGGCGATCAGACAGTTTATTTCAGTCCTGCATGGGGAATCATGAAACGCCCAGTTTTGCAACGTGCATCATAACCTTTTAGTTCTTGCTTCTGTTTATTAGCACACATTATTTTTTTAAATAGATTTTTCCTACAATTTATGAAAAGTACCATCGGTCCCTAAAGCATGAAAAGCTGATTGCATAGATTCTCTTATAAGACATGTTACAGGTGTGACTCACAGGTGTGAATGCACATGCGGAGTGAAGTGATGTTAATGTTCAGAATCTGAATGCAGTTTGATGTGAGATTGTGTGGACATTGGCGTAGATGAAGCACAGACCAAGAATTTGCAAGCCATGTACCCACAGCAAGTATATGCAAGTCGATTAGTCCCGCACCGCCAGTCCTCTCATGGGTGCTTAATCCCTTTCTGTGTACACAGAATTGAGGAGTGACAACAGAATTCACTCCTAAACAATGCAGATAATGACAACTGTGTTTATATTGAGAGGGAGCGCACTGTGAATGAGCTTTTGCCATGGACCTGACCTCAACATTGCAGGATCAGGAGTGACTCCAGTATTCTGTACACACACAGAATAATGATTTTGTGGATTCACTCCTAAATTCTAAATGTGGTCACTCAGAACTTTGCAATGTGAGTGTGGCCTAGAGTGAAAAATAGAGAAAAGATTTGTTATATGAGCTGTTGGCTGTTACCACGGCTACAGACGGGTTGCTCTAACTTGTCAAGTTTTTGGAAGACTTGCCTGGAATAGAAGCATATAAACCTTTCTGGTTGTTCAAGGAGACGCGTGTGCAGGTGTGCTGGAGCTCGGAGACAAGCATCTTTGTCATTTTAGGGTTGTGTGAGAAGAAAAACACATTTGTGAATTTGGAAATGGAGTTATTATGCGAGCTAATAAAAAGCACTTCAAGACTGCAGTTTCCTGTTCGTGGTTTTTAGATGTTGGAGCCATGAATAAAAAGCAAATGGTATTACTGGTACAAGGGTAAATGTGTCTTTTGGTAGATGCCACCCTAGTTGAGCGGACCACCCACCTGACCCTATGAAAACGCTGCTTTACCTTCAGCCTGCGCTGGCATTCATCCCATTTATTGTGTTGTTTTGTTTGTTTGTTCTTCATTGTTTAATGCTGTGAATGACAGATGTATGCCAGTCTTTTTAATGGTGTCAGAGAAGACAATCAGAAATATTTGCAGACGGATTTTATTATTCATGTATGAATACCCGACACTTTACATTCAGCAGTTCTGATGCAAAACAAACACACGGGAGCCGGTACAGTTTGCTCGGTTCTTCAGAGCAGTCGTCGAGAGAAGAGAGGACAGACTGAAAATGCTGAGCAGTTCTTTGTAAAAAGAAAACTCTTACCTCTGTTATGTGCTGATACAGGTAATGTTCATTGCGATTAACTCTGTACATTAGATCCAGATAAGATGAATCCTAGATTACACCTGTAGCTTTTTAAGGGAAATATTGTTTAACGGAAGATAAAAACGAAACAAAATTCCTTGTTTTATTTCATGTAGTCGCCTAATGGTTTCGCGTTTTCAGAGAGATCTTTAGCAGAGCTCAAAGTGTCGCCTGCTCGTAATTACGAAGTGTAGTTTGTCTGTCAGAAAATGACAAACGTTTCGAGTTGATACTGTGTAAAATGTATTACTATAGCGTTAGCAATACTGAAAATGTTACGATGTTATATGGATATTTTAATAGCAGTAACAATTGCTATTCTGTAAAAAGAGTTTTCAAAGCAACTGTAAAACAAATTGTTATTTTTTTGTCTTGGAATAAATATTTATTCTGTGTTTCAAGTTTCCTGTATGAGTCAGTTATAACATGTGATCGTGCGATACGAGTTTTCAGCTTTTGGACGATATGTGATATATTTCATGACATTTGTGCTGAAATTTCTTATGTTTATTGGTGACAGGGTCCATCATTTTCATAAATGGTCATACAGACTGGTATGATGTCTGAAAGCAGTATACACAAAGCAGGGTGGCCAGGATGTAATATAATGTACAATTAGGACAGTAAATATGAATTACAATCATTGAGATACTCACAACGCTGCTTAATTATATCCTCAACAAAACAAAATTGAATAAATTACATATTCACTACTACACTAATATTGGCATATTCGTTTGGCCGTTTTGCGGTCTGATACACTGATATTGGCATATTCATTTGGCCGTTTTGCGGTCTGATACACTGGTCAGTCAGTAGTTGTCCTTTGGCAGTTTATATTCATGCAGTCTGAACTTGTGGCAAATGAATGGGATCATAAGAGTAATGACGATGCAGGGACAAATCAGCAATGACAGAATGTACCATTCCGGATCCTTTATATAAGAGCACAGGGAAAAAAAGATCTGATGGAGTTCCAGCAGGACCTTGTGTCTGTAGGAAGCCTGCGTGCAGCAGGTGAGGTTGGCCAGCTTCTCCATACACAACACCAGGCTGATGTAGAACCTGACCGACCAAAAAACAGCAAGTAAATGAAACTGCTAACAAGAGATCATCGGTTCATTGGTTGATTTTAGCAACAGCCTGAACTCTGGGTGTTTGTGAAGTATATTGCACATCAAGGTCTAAACCTGGTCTAAACTGGTTCTTCTTCACCCGGTCAATTTAATCGATTGTATTTCTATAGAGCTTTTTACAATGTTGCGTTGTTTCAAAGCAGCTTTACATACAATTCAAATACAGAAAACAGGAAAATTATGTACAACACAGAATACAGAATAGGTGGTATTACTGGAAATTTAAGATGTATGTGTATTCGTTAAACTAATTGGGGATACAAAGATTATAATCAGTTTATAAATATAAAATTGACTGAACTTTGACTGAAATTTTGAAGAGTAACATTTAAAAAAGGGCTTGAAATTTTCAAATGTGTCAGTAACAGTACTATGCTGGCGTTGTCATGTTTATTTCAGCATAAGTAACTCACCTTCTAGTGGCCGGCCAGGGACATTTGAGTTGGTAGTCGAATGTTGTCATGTTTTTATTGAACGGGAGAACACATTGTTCGTAAATGCCAACATCAAAATTTTCTTTGTCGCATGCCGATTTCCTGCATTTGGCATTTACTGCTCCCTCCACCAAGCCTGGGAGGGGAAAAAGTTGCAAATACATTAGATGCATTAGAATTGTTGCATTAGCCATGCATGTCTGCAGCCATTAAAAGAAGCATCGCTTACACTAATTAGTTTCATGTCTGTAAATGTCCATTTCCTGTACAAGATAATTACATTATTTAGCTATAGACAGAAAAGGCTGCTGCATCCAGTGCAGGAAATGCTACTGAATTTACTGCGAGTTATTTTGGTAACGGTATTAAAGCTGAAACACACAGAATAAAATTAATAAAAATACAAAAAAACTGAAAATTTTTGTAAATGGAGATAAGCAGCGGTATCAGACTAAAACTTGACTTTGCTACATAAAAGAACTTCAGTCAACTATTGACAGAAAATCAGTTTTTTAAAATGAAAACTGACACCATTTGAAATGAAGTGACTAGAGTTAGTCTGAACACTCAGATTACCTGTAAGTGCTAAACACACGATGAATCCAGCAGAGATCACAGAAGCGTCTTTACTCTCCATCCCTAAAGATTCAGAAAATCAGAGTTTCTGCAGGTTTCATATTTCAGATCATGCATGTTGAGATGTCGTATGTCATGCCAACCAATTCTGAAAAACTGCACTGCAGGAAATATTTAGACTTACAGTAAAAATATCTAAGCATCCCTACAACAACAATACATTTAATTACGACATTAGACATACGGCAGTAAGTCTTGTTTGTGTCTCCAGCAAAATGTAGTGAGGTGCGTGCTTACAATGAACCTATTTACAGAGAGAATCTGCTATACTGAAGAAAAATATAAAGCGGAATATCTGAGCGATCTCTTTATTCGTCCATTTCCTCATTTTATCATGTTTCCAGAATCCTCGTTTAGCATTTTTTCATGAATCTCCCATAATTTCATTATCTGTTTCTTCTAAGTGTGTCTGAGTTTACAGACACAGACGAGATGTGTAAATTCAAGGTGAATTTTCTTTTGGCTGAGATTTCATGGAATAGTTTTTCCACCAGCACGTGTCTCTGCTCTTCTCAAGCAGCGTCAAAATATCACGAGAAAGCATTTCATATTCCCACAATCATTTGTAAGCTTTGGTAGTTCTTTACACCCACCACCTTTATTATGAAAGGTGTGAGTGACTTTTTTTAAAAATAAAATAAGAGTTACATTTAGATACATTAAATGCCTTTTTAAAAAATATGTTCCTACCCACAGGGAACTTTTATTGCTCATATGTTGTACTTTCTGTCGCTCAGGAGATTTAATGTTTTTAGTTGTTTTATTAAAATATAAACTTTTTCTCCCAACACCTGTTGACATTCACAGCTGTAAATGACTGTAAACAGCATTGCTCTAATAACTGCTAACCATAAAACCATCTCTGGTTTTTGATTTGCAGACTTTTGCGTTAAATTGTGCCAATCTGAGCTCAGTTTGAGACACTGAGATCTCTTAAAAAAGCCTCAAGGAGACAGCTGTCGTCTCATTGCTGTCAATGAGAAACGACAGAGATATTACCGAGACCCCATACACACCCTATAGCATGACAAATGATCAAAATGTAACATTTCTAACCAGATTATAACTGGAATCTTACGACTCGTTTGAAAATCTCTGACATGATCTCCAGTGATCGACTTTTCTTATCAAAATGAAAAAATCTTTTCCACTTACCTTTCAAACAACCCGTGAAATTACATTTCCTGCTTGTGCTGGAGAATCAGTTAATGCAGGTCTTCAGTTTGTGCTCTGCTCCACATTCAGGGAGAGAGCGCACACACACAAACTCCGCTTCTTAATTGGAGTGGGAATTTGCTTTCGCAATGACAGCCACTGAACCTCTGGACGGCTGTTTCCTTTCCCAGGCTCATGTGTGTCCGTCCTTGCTGTTCTCAGACATGTGCTGCATGTTTTAAGCTCTAGAACGTCCCGGGAGAGGAGGACAAACTGATTTCCAGATCCTGCAGGACTGAATGGCAAGACCAGCTCAGGGTGAACACACACACTGAATTAGCTATTCAATTCAAATTCAATTTCAGATAGCTTTGTTGATCACATTGGCAAAACACTGCAAAATAACGATGTTGTTGTTTACAGTATTTTGGTTTGAGAATATAACTTGATGAAAGATATCTAAGAAATAAATACTGGCCAATGGGGTTAGAAAAAAAACTAAAAAAAAGATTTTTTTTGTCCCCCAAAACAAGTTTTAGTTTAAACTTAAATTTAGACAAAGACTTTATGGCTCACATGATTTTTAAGTCAATTTATTATGCGTTTTTTCCCACAACAAACATACGCATGATTCTTTTTTGCCATTTATGGGGGGAAAATAAAAGTGAAAAACATAAAACAAAGACAAATAAAGCCGTTATATTCAATTACACTGCAGTTTGTATACCTGAACTTAAACCGCTTCAGAATCAATGTAAATGCAGTTCACAACTCGTTCTAAATGAAATGTGATGTTTAACAAGAATGGACTTGTAAGCTGGGACTTGATTCTGTCCATTTACCACTAAATTCACAGAGCTCAGAACAATAAACATCTTTAGGGTGGACCCCTCTCCCCCAGGCCCAGTGATTAAACTGCACCATAATGGACCTCAGTGAGGCCCGTGCTGATTGGGTTGTGAAAGTGGGTGTTTCGTTTGGTGTCAGAGAACAGTCTGGTGGGTGGAAGGGAGGGGCTTAAAACAAGAGCGATTGGTCAGAGGAGGAGCTACTGGTTTAATTATAAATAAATCATGAGAAAAGTTTTCAAGTATAAAAAATAAAAAGATTCAAAGATAGAACATTTCAAAGTTGAACAGTTTTCTGTCATGCAACGTGCACTGATGAATTGCAATGAGATGAGAAATATGAATTCCGAATGTAAAAGGGGTCAAATCTGATCTCATATTGGCTTTATAATCCGCGTGTTGCACATGCACAGAACCGCCTAATTCCCACTCGCAAATCAACGACATGCAAGTTATCTGAGTGAATAATCTTACTGATTCATTTGTGATCATTGTCTGGTGCGTGCTGTCTACATAATGCAAACAGAGATAAAGTTTAAATAGATTCATAACAGCAGTTTTTTCTCATCCATGCCACTTCATAGCATATTAGCATTTCATAAATCTGTTCTGGCAGGGCAGACCTTTCCGTGACCCCCCCGAAGCGAAGTGGGGAGATATTTGTGTGTGCTTGGAGAGAGAAAACGTTTGTAAACATGAATTAGGGATGCATGTGAAACTGCAGGGGAAAAGGGAAGCTGAGTCAGCCGGGGTAATGCCTTGACCCCTGTCCATTAAATCATTTCCCCGAATTTCGAACATAAAACATGACGGGTGTCTGAAGCGCGGCCAGAAAGCATTAATAACTGCCGTGTTTTGTTTGAGTCCTAATGCTTCTCCAAAAGTCAAACATCAATATTTTATAGCAGAACGATAATAGTTTGACAGCCCGTCGCATTGATTTAATAAACAAAATAAATGGTACAAATGTTCGAAAGGGTTTTTTGCTTTTTAATTTTGATGTTCAATTATGTCCTGGCTGAAATGCAAACATTTCATATTTCTATTTTACTGGCGCTGATGCGTACATTTGTCTTGATCAGACAGTTTTCCCTTCTGTCTAGTGGTTTTCACTGTACTGTGCTGCCAGTACAGAGAACGTATGAAACAGTGTCGTTCTGATATTCATGTAAATGATTTCAATTCACTTTTTGACTTGAAGATACACTTCTCATCTCCGGTCTGTGGACTCCACAGCGCACATGAATGCCCTCAGTGACCCTGAATCCATGTTAGGAGCGTTCAGACCAGTGATGTGCTGTTTCCCACATGCTGTTATGTCAACACTGGAAACTGCATGAAGCCCCTCACTGTGCAGAATAAATATCTGCCCCATCCACACGCTGGCAACACGCTGAAAGCTAAATATACAAATTAAATGTAAGACTGTGGGAGTCTGACATATTATGACTCTGTGCCCAGCTAACAATTTGAGCTTTTAAGAACATTTCCCTAACGTTTCCATTAGGTAACGGTAATATTAACATGTTATTTTGAAAGTTCTAGGAAGGTTCAAAACGTACAGATTTTACACAATGTTACTACTTGGTTATAAGAACATTATTT
>JAZGTI010016905.1:0-12505 GCA_036877585.1 Botia kubotai
TGAAAGCAGTGTTGAGAGAGCAGCCGATCACAGTAATGAAAGCAGTGTTGAGAGAGCAGCGGATCACAGTAATGAAAGCAGTGTTGAGAGAGCAGCGAATCACAGTAATGACAGCAGTGTTGAGAGAGCAGAGGATCACAGTAATGACAGCAGTGTTGAGAGAGCAGCGAATCACAGTAATGACAGCAGTGTTGAGAGACCAGCCGATCACAGTAATGACAGCAGTGTTGAGAGAGCAGCGGATCACAGTAATGAAAGCAGTGTTGAGAGAGCAGCCGATCACAGTAATGAAAGCAGTGTTGAGAGAGCAGAGGATCACAGTAATGACAGCAGTGTTGAGAGAGCAGCGAATCACAGTAATGACAGCAGTGTTGAGAGAGCAGCCGATCACAGTAATGAAAGCAGTGTTGAGAGAGCAGCCGATCACAGTAATGAAGACACAAGTGCTTTAAAGATTGTGTTTTATTTGCGACCACTGACACTGTGAAGCATCTTACCATCTTAATCCATCTGAACACTCACTGGCTGCTATCAAACTGTATTCTTTAAAGAACAGAAACTCTTAGGTTTTTAATCTGTAGGTGTGTTCACAGATTATGTTTGATATCTGTGGTGAGGATAGACATGCCTCTGATCTGAGCTAAAGATACATACAGATGAAGCAGCGTATCCTCCACACACACACACACGCACACACACACGTGCACTCACACACATGCACACATAAAGCACAAAAAATGATTGCTCATTAACACTTATCCTTTGCTTGCCAAAACATCACATCATCAGTGAGCCATGGCATCACTCACAGACAAATGATGAACACACACCACACAAACCCAACACACTCACTCCTCCACAAACAAAGAATGCTGGGACTCGGTGGTGAGAGTGTGTGTGCTTACACCTGGAGGCATGAAGCTGATCCTCTAATAACTTTAAAGCAAAAGAGGTGCAGTGCAGAAAGATCCGGTTGCTGTCATGTTTGTGTTTCTGTTTAAAACAGTCCTGAGGCTGTGCTGTGTGATTATGACCACTGAGGAGCTAGATGTGCAAATACACAATATCAGATTATGGGTACAATGATGAATTATTACTGTAATACAAAAATTGTGCAAATGAAGACTGCAGACAAACACAACACACACATGTACTGTACCAACTGCACATCTACACACACACATCTACACACACACACACACACTCTGTTGGCAGTGACAGGTAAACCTGTTTTTCATGCTCTCATCTCTTCTCAGAGTTCCTTGTGTAAAAAGACACTCAATCTCAAATGGTCTCAAACCGTGTGTCTACAGAAAGTCTTTCACATACGTGTGCAACAGCACAAGTTTCTTGTTATAAATCATGTTGTTTTCTTCTGTTGTTGTTTTGTTAAGACAATGTTCTGTCTGTCTGTTTGTCTGTATAGGCTTTTAAATTATTTATTATTTAAATTATTTTTAACTATTTTTAACTTTTATAGAGTTTTATCAAGACGACACCTAAAGTTTAAACTTGTCTAGTTTGTTGCTGTTGTATCTCTTTAATTGATTGCGACTGCACCTTTTATGTTGTATTTTTGTAATATATAATAATTTTGTAAATATTGTGTATATTAATCAATAGTGAGGGTCTAAAACCTCTGGAATCTAAATCATTATTATAAACTGGCTGTTGTGAATCAGATTAGGTAAGGTAAGGGGATGGTGTTGAACAGTGATCTGTCATGTATTTGCTCAACTATGTATTTTCACTCCTCACCTGTAATGGGTTAAATGCAGATGTCACATTTCAGGTTATCTGGTTATCTGACAAATGTATCACTTTCAATAACTGTTTCATGACAATTTTCTCTCTGACCCCAAGAATTTCCCAGAGGCTGTTTTTTGTATTGCTGTTCTTTTAAGATATTTAAGCCTATGTAAAGTTCTGTGTCCTCAAGGTTATATTCTGATTCAGTCATATTTGTATGAATATCAACTGCATTTGTGGTGCTGTTTCTGCTGAATTTGTATATGAACAATAGTTTATAATTTATATAAAATACATGGTTAGCATAATAAGATAATTACAGACTGGCTCTTATTATTCCACATAATAATCATAATAAAATAATGTTTGTTGGTATCAGTATGTGATGTCGGTTGGCATAAGTACCCAGTTAACAGGCAGTGCTCTCACAACATTGGCTAACATTCTCTTAAAGTTCTCTTAAAGTTCTCTTAAAGTTATCAAAAACATTTTTGCAGGAAAGTTAGTCAATGTTTTTCTAATGTTATGCATCATATATAAAAAATGTTAGTCTTAAGTAGTTTTAACAACATTACAGATTTAAAAATATTGTTCTTATAACCAGGTAAAACATTGATACAACATCTAAAAAAACTTTTAAAATAATAATTTTAGCACTATTGTACTTCATGGAAATGTTCTAAAAACCTCAAATTGTTAGCTGGGTAATCGTAACTAGGAAAGTGTGATGAAGGCTAAAATTCCCTGTAGATTACTGTTCAATGAGTCTATAAAACAGCATTTTCCTCCTGTTGGGGAGCTCATACTATTTACTATCAAATTCTCATTATTGTAACAAGTTGATTTAAATCATTGTACTGGGCACAGAAGATGAATGGAAGTCACCACAGAGAGTGTTTATTCTGTAATCTGCTTCACACCTGTTAAATGACCTGTGAAATGAGATCACACAAACAGTGTTTAGATCTACAAAGAGAGTGTTGGGTTAAAATGTGTTGAGTTAGTATTTAAAAGGAAGATTAAAAGAAAGAAGCTAATTTTATTTTCAAGAGGACATTTGTGATCATTACATTGACATTTTTAAACCATTTGTGGAATTGGATTTTCTAATGGTATCATGACGCCCGTGTGCAGTAAACACATGCTTGCGCGCACACACACACACACACACACACACACACACACACACACACACACGGCACTGCCAGCTCTGTGTCAATATCAAACTGTCTGAGAGATGTGTACTGACAGATTTAATCTCTCTCACTAAATTTATGCACAACTTCAGCAATCTAAATTTTGCATTTGGTTTGAGGCATATTGCACCTGCTATAGAGCAACCTTTATGCTGTTCATTTGCATTCACACACATGCATCTGTTTCTGCGCTCGAGAGTGTGAAGTTTCAGAAAGTGAAATCTTACGCTGCGCAGTAACACATGATTGAGAGAGAGATGCAATCAGAACAATAATCTTAAAATAATGCCCAGAATGTTTCATTACTAGTGTTTAGCCTAAGCCTGCAGTGCTACATTATTTCAACCCTGTCGCAGTGAGCTGGGATTCATATACTTTACATTTTAGTTGGCAAATCATGGCAGCAGCACTACTTTAACATAACATTAAAATACACTATAACATAAATATGAAATATTTTTCCTTTAACCCCTTTTGCCATGAAAAGGTCTATGCAAAAATGCACACAACGTCATTCACAATAAAACATCACATGCACTAAAATAAACTAAAGCAGAGTTCTGGTGATAATTATCACATCTAAAGCTGATAGGATAATACATAAAACTTCAGCTGTGTTTCTGGGTGATTATATGGAGCAGATCACAGACAGTGAGTGGCACAGCTGTGGTTCTCCTGTTTCTGACATCAGTGGAAAGTTATGAAGAAACAAATGACATCATTTCCTGAAAAACAGACACATTTATTTACGATCTTCTTCAAACTGGACTTTAGTGTCATATGGTGTATGATCTGAACACATGAGGTCAGTTGAATGCATTCAGTCAGAAGTGAACACAGGGCAGTGGAGAAGCTGATGTCACACATGTGATCTGCGGTCAGCTCGTTTAAATCACTGTTTAACACTCTCTGTATGATTCACACTCGCCTGCACAGATGTTCAGGGATGACCGATCAATACTGATTCCATTTTTATCTTCATCTGGCTCCACCAGTGTTGCCATGACTACAGCCACACTGGCCACCTTCCTCCCCATGTTTCTGCTCTTCATAAAGCCCATTGTGTGTGTGAATGTGTGTGTGTGTGTGAGGAGCAGGGAACCATTGCATGAAAAATCAACAGCAGGAACACCTGGAAGCACCTTCAGTGGATCTTATGAGGAGCTTTTCTCAGTAAATCTGTTTCTGAGTTTCATGCAGCACTTCGACATCAAGCACACGCCTGTGTCAATTTTCATTGGGGAATAAGATTCCTTTCAATCTTGGAGTTGTGTTTGATTTACCCGCCCCTAAAACTGGCTGTTGTCCAAGAGCATCTGTCCACATGACACGACAGCACCCCTGACCTCACACGCCTGTTACATTACTGATTTATCCACATCAGTTCTGCCATCATTTCTGTGGTTGCCAGAGCATGAGGTCATATCCTGCTGAAGAGACTCTGTTACATGATGTTTAATCTACAGTATACAGGCCCCAGAAAACACTGTGTCACACTGATAAATACTGATTTAATGAGATCATCAGACAGCCCCTCGCACTTCACTTACACTGGAACATCAACAATCCAATACAACAATCCTGCCAGCAGACAGACAGACAGAGAGAGAGAGAGAGAGACAGAGACAGAAATAGAGAGAGACAGAGAGAGAGAGAGAGAGAAAGAGTTTTTACCATCCAGGATTGTCAGACACACACACACACACACACAGTGCTGAATGGTGTGCACGGATAAACACTGTCCCTCTGCCAAACAGATCTTCATCATTATTTACCATCATCTTCATCTGTGATCTTGTTAATCTCAAGAGAAAACAAGCACAGATCAACATGTCAAGAGTCGCTCTGTTCCTGCTGCTCACATCTGATCAGCTTAAAGTTTTACAAAGACGTACGTCTGTGTTGTATTTCATTTGATATTCTTATCCAAAACAACATCTAATAATTATATTTTATATTCATTTTATCATCATTTTCCCACTACTGATGCTTAATTTGATGTTGGGGTTGTATTGTCTTCACAGGAAAGAGTCGCTTTGTGTTCACAAGTGTTGTAAAGCAGTAACTTTCACTCTCTCTGATATAATAACACTGACTGAACACTGACAGAACTGAGAACTAAGATTATTCAATAAACTCTCATCATTTCATTCCATCATCACTTCATCTGTCTGCTGCTCTTCTCCTCCATCTCTGAATCTGCTCATGGTTAAGTTGAAGCATTCATTTTCAATGGTTCAGTATCTTTCAGTAACAGACAAAAGTATTTCTCTAAATAAGGAGAGTCTAGTGAGACCTAGTGCAAGAATTAGTGAACTGGAGCAGAACCTTTGGATCTGTTGGATCTAAAGCGACTTAAAATTCATTCAATTTATACATTTTAATGTGTCCCCTGGGAATGAAATCCACACCCCTCGCACTGCTAACACAATGATCTGCCAGCTGAGCGACATGAATCTATTTTTCCATCTTTTCATCAAGAGTCTCTGTCATTATCTCATGTCTCATGACAAACAAACAAACAAACATGCCCAGACACACAGTAAGGGTGTGACCTTCAGATCTGATGGGTGAAGACTGAACATTCTGTGATCTAATCTTCACCTCATCTAGCATGTGAAGCTCAGAGGTGTGCGGCCAGATGCTGATGTTGCTCATTTCCTCCACAGCACAGCCGAGTACCACCTGTCCTCTTAAAAAATCAATACAGTCATGACCAGTCATCCACTTGTACAATCCTCCAGCTCATGCCTCACAACACCTGCCCCCTTCATTATGACACAAATCACTCTGCTGTCCCCTTACTGTACACACAGCTTACATGCACTACCATACTTCTGAGAACTTCTCATCAAAACACCAAATGATGTGAGATCTGCTATCGAAATTATTTTACAGCACTGTACTCTTACTGTATGCAAATTATCTTGCTAAAGAAAAACAATTCTTTGATCAGAAACATCTGAAAGTAAACATGATAAAACACAACTGCTGGGAGAGGAAACATTCTCCTGTGGGTGCATGCACAACACTCGACATGCATGACATCACGGCCATTCTAGTGCAGCGTGTGCGTGTCTGGCCAATAGGAAAGCCGGAATGATCTGGGATGAGGCATTTGTGTGGCATTTTTAGCTTTGGATGTAAAAAGTTCATTGTGGAGCCTTTACAAATATGAAGGCCAGGAGACGTCTTCTGTTTGCTCACAGGTGAAGCGTGACAGCGTGTCATTTCCACAGAGACCAGAACAACATTTCCATACGTCTGAAAGACAGACAGACAGAAACACTGTCTGACTGTATCATTACATGAGTCATTGAAACAGACAGACAGATCTCATAATCAGAAAACTGCACACACACACACACGAGACCTTCATGTTCTGAGGATCTTCCTGATATGTGTTCTTGTGTTATCAATTACACAGTCACATACACACAGTGAGTCTGCTGTCTTCTGTCTGGATTTGTTTTACATTTGGATGCAAATGTCTTTAATTTGCACTGTTACACTCCAGCAGTCGTGTGGTTGTGTGTCTGCTCTAGTTGGCAAACTGCCACTGTGGATGCCAACCTCACCCGCTCATTTACCGAGACTAGTGTGTGTGTGTGTGTGTGTGTGTGTGTAGCCGTGATCTGCTCTCAGATACACACACAAATCATCTATAATAAAAGCAGTTGTTCTCTCTCTCTCTCTCTCTCTCTCTCTCTCTCAGTGTGTGATATGCATGAGTGATCCAGTATTAAAATGAGCTGCATATAAAAGCTGTTCATTCAAACACACATACACCATCATCACATGGACAGACCTCTGCATCTGATTCGCTGCTGAGAAAGTTAACTGCCATATTTCACAATAAACAGAAGAGAAATAAATAAAAAGGAGCCGCAATATTATTAGTGACTTTATCAGTAGAACATAACAGATTTTTTACAATCACTCGGCACGTTTCATCTCAGTCTTAAACTCGTGTCATCTGGCAGGTTATTAAATAATTCTCCATCTTCTCACTGCATGCATGCACGCATGCACGCACACACACGCACACACTCATTTTCTTGAAGGACTTGATGCAGTTCATATGTTCTCCAGTCAGTGTCTGGTGTTTGTTCTCTCTGTAGCAGATCAACACCTGCAGCTGCAGCTCAGGGCAGATGGGGCAGATGGGGCTGAAGTTACGGCCTCTGATGAGAGATAAAGACAATTACTGCAAGTACCACATAAAACAATTGCTTCATTAAACACAGCAATGAATTCATTAAAATATCAGCTCAAGAAAACAAGAGAACAGCGTCACAGTCATGCAGAAATGTATAAACTCATTATTGTAACATAAAGCAGATATAACACCACCTATTGGTCTGCAGGAGGATTACAGACAACATTTTCTCAAGCAGACACATTGAGTGTGTTAACAAGAAAAAAATATTCCAAACTTAACCTGATTATGACAATACTGTGATTAGGAAACGATTGTGTAAACAGCGATTTCTGATTCTCTTTGTATCCACTATCGTCTATTTGCACGCATAGCATGAGAAATTAAATTAACTGCAAAAATTTAATTAATGAAACAGAAAAACTGTATATGGTACCATATGTATGGTAACAAAGTCAAAGGTCAAGAAAAACAAACATTAGACACCTTCAACACTTGCCATGGCATCAGAATTAGCATTGATTTTTAACACCAGTGATACTGGACCCACACAACACAACAGATCAACAAAACATCTTAATATATCTGCTGTTCAGGTGCTGTTCTGTGCTGTTCAGGTGCTGTTCTGTGCTGTTCTGTGCTGTTCAGTGCTGTTCAGGTGCTGTTCAGTGCTGTTCAGGTGGTTCTGGCTAACCAGTGTTAACAGCTCTTTGAATCCAGGCCTGTGAGAGAAGCTACATGCTGATATTAAAGCAAAGCTGCTACTGTATAGTTATCCTTACTAAAGACTCACACACATTTACTTAACTAAATGGGGACATTCCATCAACTTCTACTGTTTTTATGCACAGCTAGTTATAAACAATATAATCTAACACTACCCCACACTCTATTTTTTACTCGCATTTTTACAAATAAAACACTTGACTATATTTTTAAAGCATTTTTACAAACATGAATGTCCCGTATTCCACAGGGGGAGAGAGAGAGAGAGAGAGAGAGATTTTTAGTCATTCATACATAACACAACTCCACCTCTACTTTACTGTTTGTAAATATTTTATCTGTTAACTGCAGCTGTTACATTAATAACCATTTAATGTTTATTTATATCCTCAAACGGAAACTCAGTTTCTACTCAATTCATCAACTACATTTCATTGAGGTATAAAATAACAGGTTATAAATCATCAATCAAACATCAAATTGTGTTTTTCTGTTCTGCATCCAACTTCATGTTCTACATTCTCCCTAAAATCTCTGTGTTCGACAACAGAGCATCAAAAACATTCAGTTATTGTTTAATCACTTAAAGAAAGCGTCATTTATGAAGTGTAAGAAATCAAGTTTTCTGTGAAGAGTTTAATGGTATTTACAGTGTCAGAGACGGTGCTAGAAACAGTATTAGAAGAAACAGTTTAATGGAACAGCTTCAGGATTCTCACTGATTCTTATAAGTTACTAGATAACAGTAGTTAGTAGTTAGACAATGAAAATATAAGTGACACTAATTTTCACAATTTTCTCCTTGTGCTAGAGAATCGAGCCCCAAGACACAAAAACAATAAAGCAGATTATAATCTATCAGTTTAATTACAATCTGATAGTCAGTATTCATCACCTAGCAGGAATAATTCAGACTCTGATATCTTATTAAATCTACAATTACCCGCTGAAGACAGAAACCACAGAAGAACAAAACCAGTGTAATTACAGTCTGAGAGACAATAACACCATCAGAATCCATCCATTCAGACCTCACTGATAAACTCAACTACAGCTTCAGATGTGTGATGCTGGTGTTCTCCACTGTCCTCCTCCAATCACAGCACATTACAGTATATTAATACAGTGCAGTCATATGGGTTACTTTAATGATAGATGGATGAGCTTTAAAACACTGAACCCTGATCAGTGACATTATACAGCTGGGCAGAGCTGGACTATTATTAAATTAAATATAACAACTTAAGTAAATTAAATAGTTCCAGTTAATCAAAAATAATCAGTTCAAATATCTCAAATGGAAGAAAATGTTACAATAATTCAAAATATTTCCGCTTTACCCAGATAAAATGTAAAATATTGGTATATAATATGGTTATATAAATTACAGTTTTTGAATATATCTTCATATAATGTAAATTAATTGGATACATTTAAAGGGTGTCGTTTTCTTCAACATCATGAAGTCCTGCTGAGAACACTACACTGACATCATTTATCACCATTTATATATTTAGATGTTCCACTAACATCTCCAGATGTTCATCACACTGATGCTCTAAAGCACAACAACACTGACACACTTATTACATTTACACACAAAACAGCACAATAAAGAATGTAACGCTGTTTGACCCTAAAGAGAAAACAGTGACAGACCAAAATCTGAGAGCCACCTTGAGCAGGTACAGACACAGTGGACACAAGCTCACAGTAGAGACGGGCAGACACAGGAAAACATGCCTGCCACAGGAAGAGACGTTGTGCCAAAATGTCTGCCTGCCACACCAGAGTCAGCTCAACCTGCCCTGACATGATGTTCCATCATATGTACATTGAAGAGATTATATTACATCTTTGTTCTGTTATTGACTTTTTTGCATTGTATTCTTATATATATATATATTCCTATTTTATCTTACTTTTAATTTAATTTTGCACTGCTGTTCTTACATTTTATAAGCATGCTGGATGCCATTGCTTTGACATTACAAACGTACTGTTTTTGTCATGCCAAAAAAACACACTTAAACTGAAAGTGGATGCTGTTATCAATCAGAAATCTCATCAGCCGAGAAAGAAAACTGAAGACGAAGAATCAAGTGTGAGTATAAAAGCTTTACATGCAGAACAAGCTGATTATAATTAATGATGAAGATGCATTATTACTGCAATTAATTCACTGCCTGATTTAGCAACACTGAAGAGAGAGAGAGAGAGAGAATTAATCAAGAACTTCATGTTTCAATCAGATTTCTTTTGTGTAGCAATGTAGAGACCAGCGGCAGAAACATGCACTGTAGCGTCAACTGCTGCCCTCTAGTGGAGCAATTCAACTCCAGAATTAAACCAAGATGTTAAAGCTTCTTTAAGCATATTAATCAATGATGACAAAATAAAACAATAAAACCGTGTTATAATATATCTGTCAGAGAAGGACAATGGCAGGCAACTGGATGAACAAGAGAGAAAGTGTGTGTCTCACCAGGTCCTGAGTTCTCTCCAGTTCCTCTCGGCTCTTGGCTCTCTCTTAAAGCTCTGCTGGGTTCATATCCTCTCCCGTGGCTTCTCTCTCTCTATGGGCGAGCCGAGCCAGTGCTTCCTGGACCAGAGCCTGTTCCCACTCGAACCTGCAGCCAGGAGACAGCCGCAGAGATCAGCCACTGCCACCATTAAAAGCCAACATGATACTGTACTAATATCATTGAATCACAATTTAACACTCTGACCTGTTAAATACATGAAATATTTAGTGCAGAAAAACACCTGTTACATGCCTCCCACAAAAATATCGTTTTGTAAGCAGAAGAGTAAACAGCAAACACGTTTCAAAAGATTTACTGATTTTTGAACACAGCAGTCTTAATAAATCGCTAAAATGTTGTCATGAAATACATTTCACCAGTTTTTTGTGGTTGGCATGTGACCTAAAGCACACAGTTTTATTCAGGTAAACACTGTTGAAAATGCCTGCTATGATTAAGGCTGTTTTCTTTTTTTTTAGAAATTGTCATAAATGATACTGATACTGTTATACTGCAGAATAAAACTAAAAATCAACATCATGTGAAGCTCATACATTAAAAAAACGAATGACAGACATATAACTGTTACTTGACTCATTCCAGTGTCAAGGGTACAGCAGTAAGAGTTCTCACAGGCAGCACTACAGCTGGTTGGTACCTGTCTGGAGATGTCCTAATAAAAGGAACTCCACCTTTCCTTCTCTCTCTGACCTTGAGTGATACACAGAACATGAGTGACATGCTGGTCATCCCCAGACATGACATCACACTGCCAATCATCAGTCACACATTCACTGTTGATATTACTGTCATAGATTACTGTAAATGATCATGTTTGGTGTCACCTTAACCCCATGCAGAACTGTGACATTTTCCTCCTCATCCAGACCATATGACACAGATCTGCTGCTGCTCTCACCGGCTCCCATCAGCGCTGATAATAACGCCAAAGTCAAATTCACCCTGATTGAGTTCAGGGTCACTGATCACACGACACTTTCACCATGCGGATAAAAATCATCAAACACTCTATTACATCAAACTGGTGCCACATGACAGCGAGGGGCAACCTGGGAAATGAAGTTTAGTTACAATTATGACATCAAACCGATGTAGTGAGAAAAGTCTTGAAACAATGAAAAGTATCTGATGACGCAACACTTCTGAGGATTCCTGCGTCTGGATACGACTTTAAAATATAAGTCTCCACACGGTCCAGAATTGACACTCATGTATTGCACTGTTTCAGCTGCTGACATATCAACAGATGGAATCGCTATAACTTTGAGATATAGACCTTCTCCCTTTAAGAGTTTGCAAGACAGGAAAACTGGTAAAATTAGATTTTCAAATAAAGATCAAAAAAGAGGCAAACAAGAATCAGAAAAAACACTTTACTCTGGCCAAATATAACTGACTCATAATATTTAATCAAAATGTGTTTGGCCAATGTAGGTCGTTTTTATACACAATTTGTAACATTGTTTTTTACTATGCAGTAATTTAAACCAAATAAAGTAAAGCAGATTGGATATTTTAGCCCTGTATGGTCCTTTTTAGCAGTGAGATCCATCTAATAGACTTTTTAATATGGAATAATAACTGTTATGACAAACCTGACACGAGTCAGTTTCATTCTAGCTGCAAAGAGACACAAAGCTTGCGTTCATAATTCAAACTGAGCTTTAGTGGAAACTGATATTACCCTGATAACAGACTAAAATTAATTCAATATATCACTAAAATAAATAAAACAGCAAAGAAAAAATATTTTCAACTATGATCTAGCATCTGGACATTGAATATAAATCACAAGAGCAAAAGCAGGTCCTGAAAACTACAACACAGCAAACGTCAGACACAAGCTTCATGGAGAATGCTGAAGTAAATGTAAATGAATGACTTTCAGTGCACAGATATGCCAAAGAAACACACAAACATGGAAACCAGAGAAAACTACACTGCCACCAGCAGCATATCTCACCCAGGCTGAAATCCATAAAGGAGAAACTACTGACAACTGATTATCATCAGCAGATGAATTTTAGAGCATGAACTTCACAAAGTCGTTTGAATTTGCCTCTGACATGTGATGACACAAATGAAGGGCCCTGGAGTCACCAGAGGGAATGCTAAACAACTTTAAAACA
>JAZGTI010016906.1:0-12504 GCA_036877585.1 Botia kubotai
GTGTCTGATGATGTCTGATGGTGTCTGATGGTGTCTGCGCTGGTGCTCACCTGTGGGAGGAGGTGTGATGTGGCCGCAGGAGGCACTGACGCTGTGGTTGTATGTTTTGGGTTCGGGACTCAGAGGCACAGACAGGAAGTGGTTGAGGTTGTGAGGATGAGTCTGACTCTGAGCCAGACACGGCAAACTGCGGCGAGACGACTTCAGTGTCTTCTCCTTTAAAATCTCACTGATACTGGTGTGCATACCTGCGGAGAGAGAGAGAGAGAGAGAGAGAGCGAGAGAGGTTAATCCCAATGTGATCCAAAGACTCTGTAATTTAATATCAGTAAAACTCACTTATGTACTTACGTTATCAACTGCACAGATATCATGATAGTATCTACAGTAGGATAGATGGTGTATTACAGTTGCTCAATTAAATAACTCCTCAAATCAGTCTGCTGCTACTGACTCACAAGGTCGTCTCAGGATAAAGGATTTACTAAATTATAATATTTCATAACCACACGCCAGATCCTGTTTAATGGTTTGTGTTAAACAATAAATAAAAAGCAATGCAAAAAAAATGATCAGTATTTTTTAGTATTTTTGCCGTGCTTTCCAGTAAAAAAACTTCTAAACATTTCTGACACAAGATAAATTAATAAAGCAAAACTGTCTAAGATACCACTTTTTATAATCCTAATTAAGTTTATATTTCTTACAAAACTTTCCCTTTAATTGCAAACCGTACTAAAATCTGGTAGATGCTTTGCACAGATCTCTTCTTAGTTTCGCGTTTTGAAATGTGATCATTTTTTTGTTTAATTATGCATAACAGCCTAGAATTTGTATAAGTGGGAGAAAATGATAAAACGTCACAAAGATCATAAATTAAAAGAAATGTAGAGACATGCTGATACATTTTCGTGTTTGAATTTTCCTCAGTATTAGATGCTCAAGGAAGTGATGTCACACAATGGCGACCAATAACCTTCAGAAAGAACAAAAGCACACTGAAACAAAAGCTTTGTGTACCAGAATCCCAGCGGTACACAGGCATTATCTCAGCTATCATGTGGATAAATGACTCCACATAAGCTTTAAATGAAAGCTCCATCATCACATATAGACAGTATAGACAGTCAGAGAGTCTCACTCAAGGTCACGCTAACACACGTGGAGTAAAACGCTCATTGTAAACATCATCGCTGGACGGATCACTAGCTGAGAACATACCTCATCCTCCTCGCATGGCTTCACTCACAGGAGATGTGGAATTCCTCTCCTGGTGAACCCAACCTTAACCCAGCGCTGACCTTTTACTAGCGAAAGCAATTAACATGAAACGAGAAGCAATTATTCTCTTGAGTTGACACTCAAAGCACCACAGAGAACTCAAAACCTCATTTCCCTTATTTTTCTAAATTGTTTCTAAATAATTTAAAAGGAAAAATGTGAGTGTTTAGTGTGTGTCTCTGATTGTACCAAGTGTCTGATCTCTTGCAATTTATTATTAGGGAAATGTTTCTGCTTGTTTTATCATCCGTTGGGCCAGTGCAAACTGAAGGCCGGGGTCTCAACAAACAACGGGACCTCAAGATGACTTGAATGTTTAAATAATGCGTCTTTCTGTGTATGCCGAGCTCTATGTTATTATTCTCATTGTTGTTATTATTTGGCGGGGGGGGGTCCACTCCACTATAGGCCAAAGACAGGATGTGTCGCACACCAAACGCTTTAATACTGACAGTTAGGGGTTTGTTTAGATATGACCAACAGAAACGACCATGTTTGCCTTAGCAAACAACACTAATGAGCAATTAGAGTTACTGTTAGAAGGCCACTTATACAAGCCTCCCAAGTACTGAAGCGATACACATTAATGCATCATTTCAACAAATATCTGTTTACTCTTAGGGTCGAAAAATAAGCTAATTGGACTCACTAACAGAAAAAATGTGAGATTTTATCTCTCCTTGTGCCTCCTCTTATTCACTTAAAAACACACTTTACTTTAATTTCATGTATTGTAACTCAACCAGAGCATTACTTTAGCAACAGCAGGATCATGGGTTCGAACCCATCCCATTGCACACACATCTGATAAAATGCGTCGGCCAAATTCATACATGTAAACTGTAACCCGGCGGCCTCTAAAGGTGGTGAATGATTTGTGAGATGTATTCACCATTTGAATATTTCACCGCTGAAGGTTTTAAACGAGGCACACCATCGTCTACCGTGCGATTTCTCGGTGACACGCGCGTTCTGCTGAATCAGCCGAGAATAAAATGAGCTCTTAGTTACTCTGAGTCTCTTTCATCCAGACGTGTGTAATATCTTCATATTGCCTGTTCATCACGCTGCCTGGATTCATTACCCTCTACAATAACACCAGCTCCCCACAGGCAGGAAAATAAGATGTATCACTGCTCATCATACTCATTAACTAAACGCAGACTAATTATCCCCTGCGTATTATTTGGGGTTGGAGATTTGTGTGCCGGGACAGAGCAGATGGTGCTACGACCAGCAGTGAGCCATAATGACGATATCTAAAATATATAAACACTTATTAAATATTCATGTTCTCTCTCTGATGCCCTAATACAAAATAATACAATATGAGCAGCTGCTAATGTTTTATTGTTTGGAATAAATCGGGTGTTATTACGGTAATGCAAACCGCATCAAAATACTGTGTTAACTATTGGATCGATGTTTGGATAGACGTTTCCCTAATGTTTCCATTAAGTAACAGAAATGTTAGATTATATAACGTTTTCGATATGTATCATATATATATGTTAAAAAATGTTCTACTAATGTTTCTGCAGGAACATTATTTATAATTAAAAAAAAAACCTTTAGAGAACGTTAGCCAACATTCTGAGGCAAACAGTTCACTGCTAGCTGGGTTTGTGATATCAGGCAAAAACGAAAGCGATTCAGAAGTTATCGCGTTACAGAAACATTACAAAGACAAACATTTATTTTTACACCCACCTGGAATTATGCATTATGATTTGAAATAGTACATTTTGATTTTACAGTGTCTAACTCATTGTGTAGGTTTAGATAAATATATAAAAGCCATTTTAATGAGCAATCCTGATTTTAATCTAGCTCTGAGCTGGTTTAAACTGGTTTGTCAGAACACTTAATGCTATATCATGTGCATGCAGGTATATGGGAAATTTGAAAATGAAATAGACAAGGGAAACTGTTTTCAGTGTGCCACGCTACAATACACAAAGATAAACAGAGGGAAATACTATACAAAAGGCAAAATGCCCAGATAGGAAGAATAAAGGGCGCTACAGAGCGTGACGTCTCTGTAGCGCATCACCACCACCAAACGGAAACATTAGAAAATGAATTAACATTATCACAGAGAACAAACAATACTGTCTGTACAGCACTGTGATTGCTGTCCAGAGGCAAAACCTGCAATCCTAGATTTATCCAGAGACCCAAAGCCCGGAGGATGTGATTGTGTGCGATTACCACTGTGTCTGTAATTGTGTGTGTGTGTGTCTGCGTGCGTGCCTGCATGCTCGCACACGTGTCCCACCTGGACCGTTTGATTCATGACCTCAGATCCACACGTTAAACGACCACAATAATAAAGAGAAAATGAACTCCAGCAGATGAATCACTAATACAGATTTGTGCCGGTCTAACTAAACCTAACAAACTAAAACTAAATCAATCATCGCGTTAACAATCAAAGGCTGCGTTTGGAACGGTACCACACTGTTTCTGCGGTATGCGGGATTTATAATATGTGCATGTGAATTTCCTGTACCTGACCTCACGGACGATATCTGACGTTTTTATATTTAACATTTATTTTCAATCATTTTACCAAAACAGTAGTGAGAACTGAAAATGTGTGTAATGAAGATTTAAACACAATCAAAGCCTTTTCGATAGATGCTACTAATATTCCATATACAGCTATATATAGTATTCTATAGGTGCTATATAGTCTGTATATTTTATATATACTAGTATTCTATAAATAATATATATTCTATATATACAAGTTGTGTATACTAGCTTTGCTAGCAAGCTGGTCTATACTAGTGTTCTTTTCAGAAAACTGCCTCGACTTAGCTATTGCTAAATGCTAATAAATGGCTTCAATAAACTAATGTCAAAATGTGCAGATATTGCTCCTTAAACTAGCATATTGTGTGCGTATATCTGTGTATTAACCATATACAAAAACCAGAATATGTTTGTTTGAAAGACATAAACGCACAGCAGGCAAGTAAATAGCATTTAGCTGGATTAGTGTTGACATAATGGCCACAGTGCCTAGCCTGAGTTAAGACCCAGACTACGGTACAACTAGACAATGGTTATGTGCATTTATATATTAATATTTTAAGAATAAAGAGTGTTCCTTCCTTGAGGAAAAAGACGGAATGAAAAAGGCGGGAAATGAGGTCACTGGGTTTGCCCGTCTTTCCTAACCGAAACCCTTGCATAATTCATCTCTGGTTCCCCAAAGCTCTCAGCTCGCAGGAGTTTTACATCGCCGTGCCCCACTAAGAGATGCTTTTTATAGATCAGAGGCAGCGAGGGCTGGTAACCCTACACCCTTCTCTGAGTGAGTCTTTACGGGACGTGTAGGGGCTGCTGGCTGACCATCAGATGCGGCTGTATTTAGAGGAGCGCATTTGGGTTGCGCTTTGTATTAAGCTCACGAGATTTACAGCAGCTAGAACAGTTCCTTAATAGCGTTACAAAGCGCAACACGGGCTAAATTAATTCTCTGGGTGTTTTAAAAATTATATGTTCATAATACAGCCTGTACTGTAATATCGGACACAACACAAAGATGTCGAACGAGCCGTGGTCTAGTGCAGTACCTGAGTTTGCACCAAAATCAAGATTTTAACCTAACACACTGTGAGAAGTTTAATAGATGTTTTTTAATACTCAAATGTATTAGTTCACTCAAAAAAGATAAAAATTCTGTCTTGTATGACGTTCTTTCTCAAGGAAAGAAGATTCATTTGATAAATATCTGGTTGGGTGGATTTAAGTTTGAAACATTATATTGTTATATGTGGGTAAACAACTCCCTTATCTGAGCGAGTTAGCACGTAGCTAGTAGCAGATGGCACGCTCCCCGAGCTTAACCAAGTTCACCACAGAATTACACAACCCGGTCAATGACACGCTGAAACATGATGACAGGAGATTACAGCATCACTCACCCTCCTCTCTTCCTGTCAAATGATGTCATAACCCCGCCTCAGTCACATTTATATATTTGTCTCTAATCACCTTTTTTTACATCTTTGACGCAATTGAATGTACAATTGAACGTATTACTTTATCTTACAACACCACACATTTTTTTTTACAACTAAATGTATTTCTCTTATAAAATGTTTAAAAACCTACTTCAAAAAATCTTATTCAGAACTCACAAAATGGAGGCATATGATGTACTAATAACAAATGTGACAACTATTTACTCCTGTATTGTTACACAAGTACAGTTTACCACAGGGAATAAATTTCTTGATGTCTATATCACTTATTTTTCTGGCTCACGGTTCGATGGTATTTTCAATTTATGAACGTTTTGAATTTGGTGGCATATTTGTCATAATCAATTTCACATTAAATATGGACGTCACTTGAAACGATTTCACACTGTCTCGAAAACTACTTACAATTTATTACAATTTAGTCACAATGTGTGAAACTGGATCATTAGATCTAACAGCTGCCAGATGAAAAATGAAAGTGACACAGTTTTTGATTACAGGTATGTGTTGTTTCTAATAATCAATATATTGGTCTCTGTGTGTGTCTGTGATCTACAGGCAATACTTATCCCCATCTGTGCCTTACATAACGGGACAGGTGGTGAGTCTGTGGCTCATGAGAATTGTGCAACACACACACACACACAGACACACACACACACACACACACAGAAACACTCGCTCTGACACAGGAAAGCACTAAATCACAGCATCTCTTTGTGTTAGAAAGTGGGCCCATCTAAAACAAAAATACCTGTCTAACCTATTTAATCGAATACATAGTTAAAATCATGTACACAAGTATGAGTAAAGCCGGATAAGATACAAAGCACTGAGATGTTGATGATGTTGACCTCATAGTAACACCCTATAGTAAGTATTTACTGGAGAGTTGCCCATATCTGTCTGTCCAATCTGTTCAGCTGAATCCCGACAGATCGACCTATCAGAGTTTTCCTACCCCACAGTTAGAATCCCTTGTTACTAACTGCTTCAGCTCCTGATTACTAAAACCCTCTAGTTGTTTATCTGTACTGCTAGGTGACACTCCTGGATCTTTCTAGATCTTTCTGGATTCCAAAACAACGTTTTAGTCAAATAAACTTAGTCCTGTAATTCTAAACTTAATCATTAACTCCTAGAGGGAAATGGTCGTTTATAATGTCGTTGAAGCCCCACCCCAATTCTATTCCAGACCCCAATCTTAAAATCTGATTGGCTGAAAGGAATACTGATCCAGGAAAATAGTTCACATTTGTCAAAGTCTCATGTAGCCATAAACTGCCCCATAAAACAGGGAAATAATAGCTTGATAGGAATGTTGTTGGAACCCCAACCTTAACCTTAACCCAAACTCTTAAAATCAGATTAGTTGATGGGAATCTTTTCCGTGTTGTCCTGATTTTGACAAGTTCCATATGTTTCTGGGTCAACAGGAATCAGGTTCCCAAGACCCAATCAACCAGTATATTGACACCAATTCTGTGCCATCTGTATCATGCTTCTAGATTCTTAAACTGCTGACCTCAGTCTGACCGGGTCTTGACGACCTGTTGTTCCAATTCTGTCAGTTCAACATCTGAAGCGAATTTAAGTTTATTACTTTCTGCTATTGCGATGATCGTGTTGTTTTAATGCTTCGCCGGGCTTTGCTTGTCTTATTCAATTGCATGTAAACGTCGCTATAATAGTTATTATATTATACTTATGACTGCAGCTGAGAAATATTGTCAGCCTGGCCGCAGTTCTGGTCATAAACCTCGTTCCTTCTTCCCGTTGGCTTCTTCGTGTGTCTGCACATGTAGTTCTTGAATGGGACGCGCTTTGTCTCCACACAGTATTTGATTTAGTTCATGCTGTGATTGCAAAGCCCTCTTGCACTCTGCCTTCAGTTGCTACAAGTAAAACCAAAGTCTTTATATCATATGTTTCATACAGTATAGTCTCTCTCATTGGGTATCTCTCATCTGTTTGGCTTGGTAGCCCTAATTTTGTCCAATTGTCCATAATATCAGCCTTAGACGATTTGGCATGCACATAGACTGCCCACAGAAATGGCAACAGCTGTTGCAACCTGACTGGCTGCTATCTGCACCATTGCCGGAATCATTCGGAATGTGCCAGGAAAACACAGTCATGTTTACAAGTTCCTTAACCGCTACACAGTCAGGAAACTGGAATTGCCAGAGTTTGCCAGGTTCGTGGCATCGAGTATAAATATTCAGAGTTTAATTTAAGGCAGTTAGCAGCCGGTGAGTGAGCGGTAATATATTCATGGACTATATATCATAAATCTATGTGAAAATCTGCATTACAGTGGAAATGATGGAAAAATACAAACAGCGATGCAACAAATGACAGATGCTCGAGGATGTTTGAGGAATGAATGACACGCTGCAAAAAAACTACAGGTTCTTCCTGTAAAAGCTCTTATTATTACAGTAGCATCGTTTTCAAAGCCGCCATATTATTGGTATGTGAGAATTTACATTAAATGCTTTCACCGTTAAATGTCCAATTTTCGGTTTGTCCGATTTTATTACACGACAGTGTTAATTAGAGCAATTTTAAAAACTCAAATTACAGAACATAATTGGTATAGAAGAGAGCATTGAAAATTCCTGATGTATATTTCTGTAATAATATCAGAAGAATGATGAATCTGCAGCCAAACATGCTTTGATGTGGACGGCCCTGCATATAAAATTCAGCCCTACACATCAAAGAGTGGGTTTGCCTCTCTCTCTCTCTCTCTCTCTCTCTCTCTCTTTCTCTCTCTCTATATATATATATATTCCTATCACATTCTCACCTTCTCTGACCGTGAAGTTTCTGCACATTTTTAACTTTCATCACAACCATTTCCCCTGCAGTCTCTCTCCCCCTCCAGGCTGTACTGTTGGTTTTATGGTTTTATTCACGTTGCTGTGCAGTTTAAGAGCTTTTGTCAAAAGTTGTTCATCTCACTATTGGAAATTCCTTAAAAACGTAGAGGTAAAGTAAAAAAACGACAGAGGCAAGAGATAGAACGCTAATTTTCTGCTGTAGTTATTGTGTCATGCAGTATTTGGAGATGCAATATGGGATTTTCAGTCTCTGTAGCCATTACACACAGTGGTGAACCTCACTAGTCACTTATTATCCTTTTTGTCATTAATAGTGTTTTTCTTAGGTGAACAAATCACATTCATGTTTCTAAACCTGATGCTTTAAAAACAGTAATATCATACACTTACGATTTTCTTCGATATCTAGCATGGATCAGATCTTAATATATGTATGTAAATAAAAACATACTGTGTTTTAATCAGATCGGATGCCTGATTATCTGATTCACAATGAAACACCCGTATCTGATTCTGCTCTTAATATTAAATCTTTTATGCAACAAATTTATGTCTGCTTTGAAATCCTGTCTTTGTGCTCAGGTAAGTATTGTGCATGTCAAATGCCCCATTACATAAAGCCTTTCTCATAGTCACAGTCTGTGTTACTCAGCTGAACTGTAGACAGTATCCACATAAACCCAACGGATAGTGTCAAGCGGATCTATTTTCTTCCACTAACATGCAGAGTTGTGACACGGCAAGCACGCAGCGCTGCACTGTATCACGGTGCAGTAATGTAAACAGCGAGAAACCCAGGAGGAAATGCAACAATGCGACAATTTATCGCATGTTCAGAACAAAGCAAACGAACTACAGGTCTGAAGCAGTTTTAAAGGGCCTACTAACATTGTTAGTACATGTTCTAATTGTAACTGATTCAACAGTGCGTATATTTACGAAGGCAAAAGCATTAGACTATGTAATCTTTCATCAAAATGTAGTTATTGTCGTTCCCCCTGAATCATATTTCTTTTCCTTTGACATCACTCTGGCGATTGGAGAGTCAACCAATAGCCAAATAGCTAATATTAAGGTATTAAATAGCAAACTTACATTCAGGTCTGGCTCCATTCTGGTTTCAATGTCTAATCAATTGAATTCTGGTTTAAATTGAATCAATTCATAGGGGACTAGTAACCGTAGTAGATACTACTAGAAGCCCCGTGCCTGTTTACTCCAGGAGAGTGTTAAGTGTACTAGATAATGTTTGGGATAAAAGCTTTTAGTGAATGAACACTAATGAAAGAAATGAGCGCTACGATCATTAGAGCCATCACAGATACCTCTCCTGCATCCCTGCGTCCAGCAAGAGTCCTAAATAATTAACTGTGAGTCATCAAAGCAGCTCTACCGTCTGCAGTAATCAGTGCATCTATTCACAGATCGATAGCTAATGACCGCCACCGAGTCACGTCTGGGTGGAGAGAGACACAGGATGTGGAATGGCACTATAAATAAATGCCACTCTCGCGAGGCAGAAGATGCCCCCGTCTGTGCCCGTCTTCCTGGGCTCACGAGACGAATCCGGTTAGTGCAGGAAGAACCCATGAATGGCAGAGTCAAGCTGAATCCAAACTGTGTCAAAGTTCTGAGGAGAAACGCTGATGACCGTCATTTCAAAAATGGACCATCTTAAAACGCTTTGCTTTAAATACGCATTAGGTCCGCTTAACTACTAATAAATATTGCAAACGTACACTTTTTAAATACTCACACTAATTCAATTCTCCCATCATGTTCTTGTGCGCTGTATAAGAGCTATTCAATGGCTAAATGGAAGAGAGGCTAAATTCATGTTTCTGATACAGACCGAATACAATGATTGGACGAACATTTTATAGACCTGCACTTTCCACAAAAGATAAATTTTTGTATAAATATATTTAGACCACTAGAGACCGTCAACCAGCATAACAACAAATGTTTCTGGAAAAGATTGCCAACCCTGCTTTTAATTTATCCTTCAGTAATAAATGAAAATTGCAATATATTACAAGCAAGAGGTCTAATTTGTTTCAGTTTTAGTGAGTGATTTCACCAGCTTGTTTAACATCAGCGCATAACATTATTGCGTAAATATTTATTTGCGTACGCTTGAACTTACACTGTAAACATTACCTAAAACTAACTGCTAGTGTGACTGTTCAGTGTGCTCTAATTTCACAACAGTGTAATAAACTAGCATTCCCTTACATCCCTCACAGTAAGCTACTAAAATCATCAAAATTGGCTCTCGCTCTAATCAAATGATCACTTCAACCAAAATCACCCAGAGAGGTAGTGGTTTTCAACACTGCAGGATTTAATGGGCATGTGACCACTCAGTGCGCGCGGGGCGGCCCCATTAAGCAAGATGGAACCAGATCGATGGAAAGTGATTTCCCATAACCCAGAGTTAAGATGCCAGTACCAGTAATCTAAGGTTCATGTTACCTATCCCCAAAACTGTACTCATTAACAACAGCTTGAAATGTCCAAAAACAACTTTCTTTCCAATGGAACCAAAACTGTTTATAAAATCAATAATAATAATAATAATGTTGTTTTCATTATTATGTAAAGCACAGGTAAGTAGCTGGTATCAAAAGAACTACACAATTTGGAGGGGAAGTCGCTTCTCTCTGAAAAGGGAATTACCCTCCACATTCAGCAGATACCCAATTTTTTTTTTAATCCTACAGGATTGATGTTGGAAGTTCTGACATAATTTAGGACTGTCTTATTAAAATCGAACCAGATTTAAACTATTAATAATACAAAATTACATTAAACTAACATTGAGTTTTATTTTATTTGATTCTCATAGGAAAGAATCCTATTTTGATTCTATCATACCGCTTCAATAGGATTTTTGACAATGTAATTATTTAAGACGGAACCAGATTAACGTTGCGTTTTCAAAGCCTCGAAACGCGTATCCCACAGATACACGTTCAAACGTGACATCCGATACACTGCGTATGATGGAAACAGTTTAATTCACTCGTGGCATGTTCATTTTAAGCCTCCTGCGTCCGATGCCAGCCTGCAGAGAAATGATATTCGCCAAACACTTTATCCTAAAGTTGACCACATCCTAAGAAACCAGCACATAAACTACAGCGCCGCACTTTCCCCCCAAACACGCGTTACGACACAAACAGCCGCAGAAACGGCGCTTACACTGACCCTTCTGCTGCTTGAAGGACTGTATGGATCCGGAGTGATGCACCATGGTGATTCCGGGCAGAGATCCTCGCGTACAGAAGATGAAGGCAGGATACATGTGATACAAGTGTGGAGCGATCGCGTAGGTGTCTCTCCGCTGCGCAACCCGACACCTGTCTACCCTCGCCCTCCACCATCCGTGGCTGTTGTCATGGTTACGTACGGGAGGAGAGTGGATGGACACCCTTCAGTGGCTCAGGGATGGGGTGACCCGCGTTTAGGGGGCGTTCACGCCGGACGCCTCCCGCTTCGTCTGTGCGGTGCTTAATTTGGGTTTGTCGTGCGTCAGACGGACCGCGTCTCCGACCGTTACGTCGCATCTCGCTTGATTTTTTTAAGGCAACGTGTGAAAACAGATCAACTTTTTTTGCATTGTGTTCTATCTTATTATTATTATTATTATTATTATTTTGTATAATTATAATTATTTTGTCCAGTGTAAACGCCCCCTTACGTGCGGCGCAATAAAATCGCTGGATAAAGTACGTGACGAGACTTATAAAGGAATCGTGTCAGGGTTACAAACTCACAAATTTACCACGGTAACATAACGCTAAGTTTCTGATACTATCGTAAGATCATAATACATTAAATTTGAATCTCTTTTATACTACAGAAGCTAGGTTGTTATTGCTAGCCTCTCCGAAATTGCCTGTCCTCCAATGTTTGTCGTAATAAAAATTACTGTAGTAACTATAATGATGGCGGAAAGCATATTTTTAATGAACGCAATATCAACACAAACGTACTTCAGCCTCGGCTTCTACTGTAAAGTCTGGTGACACTAACGATTTTGGCTTTATACACTTATGTGAGCATCGGCAAAGCTGTTTTTAAACGTAATGGTCAGCCAAAGGGCCAAAACACAGCTGGTGTCATTAAAACAAAGCCATTCATTCATACAGCTGCTGTCCCAACCGAAAATACGAGCTGTTTTCTGAGTGAGTCTTTGGCCAAACTGGTTTATTTCAAACCCAAGTTTGTGTTTAAAAAACAGTGTATATTTCCGTGTCACGTCCTATTTGTGACATTAGCTTTCCTCGGAATAACTCTTGTCGTAGCCGGACAGGTGGATCTGAGCGCCATCGATTCAGCGTTGTCTGAAATGTCACGCATCCTAGCGGGTTCCCACG
>JAZGTI010016907.1:0-12503 GCA_036877585.1 Botia kubotai
TTGTCTCTTATTGTAATCGAAGTTGCTTCCTGTCCTCATTTGTAAGTCGCTTTGGATAAAAGTGTCAGCTAAATGACTAAATGTAAATGTAAATGAGACTATATACAGCAAGCGGTGCTGGACCAAGGCCAGGAAGATTATGAAGGACCTCAGCCATCAGAACAATGGACTCTTCTCTCTGTTGCGGTCAGGGAAACGTTTCCATTCCTTGAAGGCGAACACAGAGAAAATGAGGAGGAGCTTCTTCCCGCAGGCCATTCGGGCCCTCAACCAGAACACCTAGAATCTGGACTTTCTGAACATACCCACACACAACATAACATTCCCGCAGGCCATTCCCGCTGGTTGAGGGCCCAAATGGCCTGCGAGAAGAAGTTCCTCCTCATTTTCTCTGTGTTCGCCTTCAAGGAACGGAAACGTTTCCCTGACCACAACAGAGCTTTTCTGTAGCTCAGTGGTTAGAGCATGGCGTTAACAACGCCAAGGTCATGGGTTAGATCCCAGGGATTGCACGTACTTAGAAACAATGTATAGTATAATGCAATGTAAGTCGCTTTGGATAAAAGCGTCTGCCAAATGCATAAATGTAAATAACTGTCTACCTCAGCTGATTTTTGCACATGCAAAATTGTACTCTGCACTTAGACATCTACATATATATTCAGAAATCTACACATATATATTTATATATTTATCCTACATATGCACACTGTACATACTGCCACACTTTAAATTTTTACTTTAAATCTTTACTTTAAATCTTTAAATTTTTAAACTTTATTTTTCACTTTAAATTTTTACTTTCTTTCTATGTAAGACAGTTGTAAAAAGCATTTCACTACATGTCGTACTGTGTATGATTTCGTATGTGACAAATAAAATTTGAATTTGAATTTTATATAGTACGTTTCACCAAAACAATTATCAAACATGTACAACAATAAAATTTATATTGTTTATTATAAGATGTATATTAATACTACTTACTAACTTTCTGAAGAAAATGTCAGTGGTGCTTGCAGTGGCAAAACTTGAAAAATGACAAAATATGATTACACATGATGCTAACATGTTTTAGCATGATACAGCATGATGCTAGCATGTTTCAGCATGATTCTAACATGTTTTACCATGATAAATATATTGAAATATGGCTTATTCATGATGTAACACTGTTGCTATAACTGGTTGCTAGGGCATGGCTATGAAATTTAAATGTCACCATTTGTTGCTGTTTGCTAAGCCAAAGCGACATGAGCCCACCCTCAAGTTTCAACGATATTCTAAAGCAAAGATCTGAGCTAACAAAATTCAGCCTAATGTTAGGTCTATGGAACATAGGAGCCATTTTATCTCCTATGTGTAGCCTGCAGTTCTATATTTTGACATTGTCACATGACAATAAGTCTTTTAAATATTTTATTTTTATATAAATATAAAAAATATTTTATATATTTATACTTTTATTTTTTTATAATTATATTTTATTTTGTATATTTTTTAATATATTGTATATATTTATTAAATATTTTTAAAACGACAACATATAACTTCACGTAAAACATATAAATTCAAGCCAGCTCATAGGATGCAGGTCACTTGTTTATCTGCTTATCTGCGCTTAAGAATTAGGCTAATTCTAAGTCATTGATTTAAATTCATTATTCATTAAATACTTTTAATATGGAAGACAGGACATTAAAATATCAACCACACAATCTCAAATGAAGGCTGTAGTTCTGTATTTTTTCCAGAAGAGGGAGTCACAGGATAAGAATTCAAAGTCCTTGCAAGCTATTAATGTCAAAATGCATAAAACTTCATTTGAAGAATAAAAATAAAATACAACAAATAAACAAAATTTCGAAAACTACTTAAGTTTATATAAAAAGTAAGTCTTATGGCAGCAAAGTTATTTGAAATTATCTTTTTTGTTTTACATCATGTTCACCGGTGTCACAGCTGTCAAGTTATTGTGGAATTGTTTATACAGGAATGGTTTTAAACATGTATATGATTATTTTGGTGAATTTTTTTATACATTTCCATATTGGCTATGAAATCACTGTTATGTAAAACATAATATCAAGTCAAAGGTCTTAAAACACTTGTACCCCCACTAATTGCTGCTTACGGCTATATTTTGTATTGCAACTGTATTCTGGAATTAATAACAGCATTTACCATAGACAAAATGTAATTTATTAAAATATATATTTAAAAATGACATAACATGTCCATTTCAATTCATCACACACTGTAACAAAACATCTTCTTTATTGAATTCTGTGTGCCCTCGACACCACACACGGTCAGAGGAGGGCGGGGCTACCCTGACCCTGTGTCGTAGCAAGGATACTGTCCGTCCATTGGCTCCTGTCACGTCTGATGTCACGATCATGATTAGAATTGATGATCGTTTTGATTTCATTGTCTGGCAGGAGGATTCGTAACAAATTCAGTAATCTCCGAGGAGCCTTTGATTTTTCTACAAAACAGGTATTTATCCCATTCCAGTGTTGCACAATATAATACACGCGCAGCTCCGTTCTTGCATTTTGATCAGCATCTCTTCACGAGTGATGCAAAATAAAAAAGTTTCACGACGTGGGTTTGACTTGCGCTTGGCCTCATCGGCCTGTCTCGCGCGTTCAAACGTTTCATGCATTTTTTATTTATTCATTTTATCTCGGTTTAATGACGTTTCTCATTTCCTTCTTTCCAAGTTTTATCCACGCGATGGCGATATAAACTGGTAGGCGGATGACGGGCCGTATGTCGTGTGTGGATCAGCTTAGTACTATTTAAAATTTTACCATTATGTTAATGTTGCCATAAGTGTTAACATTTAATGGACGAGCGAGTGTTTAACATGTCTTAATAAAAAAGCAGAATGGAAAAATAGTGCAGTAGTCGTGTGTCATCTGACGAATGATGTGTGCAGCTGATGGACACCAAGTGTTTTTAGCACTGCAGCTAAACGGCATCAGCGGCGGCAAAACGCAGCCCACGTGCGTTTGTGTTTTTATTCACATAATTACGTTATTTTAACTATGCATGTTAATAAAGGAAAACTGTAATCTTACTGTCTCAGAGGAAGCGTGGATTTCACTTATAGGGCTTTAAGATGACGTTTAGTTCACGCAGGTTTACTTAACGCTCATCACTTTATTGATGCACGATTTGACTTCAGATAAAACAAGCATCACAATTATAATCGCCTTTTTCATTGTTTCAAAGCAGCTTTACATACAATGAAAACAAGAACAAAGAAAACAGGAAAATTATGAACCCTGTACAACACTGTTTTTATCCAAATTGTATTGTTCGTAATAAGATGTATATTCGTAAAACTAATTAGGAATTGGTCATTGGTTTATGAATATAAAATTGACTAAACTGATAACTACAACACATTTGAATATAGTGACTTGCATCAGAAATACCTGTCATTGCTTGCGAAAACTCATACCTATTTTAGTGGTTTATGAAACGGTAATGTATTTAGACTAAAACAATATATACTTCTGAGATTATACAACATTTAGTCAGTTAACGTGATAGATGACAAGTACCATATTAAGCAAGAGTACAGTTCCAGCTTACATGGGGATGATGCTTAGAAAGAAGATAACATTTTACAGAACAAGAATATAAGGGATTTGCAATAATACCATAAAATACATGAACATTGCATAATGAAAGCGAATGTGAGTAAAAGAAGTAATGAAGAATGTTCAGTAGAGTCATTAGGACTGTAGTTAATCATTATATGAAAAGCAACATTAGCAATTTACAAAACCCTAAGCTAAGTTAGATGTCAGCAGTCTCCCAGTAAGCAAGCCTACAGGGTGACATTGGCAAGAAATCAAAACTCCAATGATGTATAGATGGAGAAAAAAACTTGGGAGAAACCAGGCTCATCCAGGAGAGCCAGTTAAAGCTCCTCTGGCACATTAAAGCTGCAAACCATAACTAAGTAATATGATTGTTAATTATATTATATAATACAATAATTTAATTGTATTAATTACTTTGTTTAATATGTATATTATATATATATATATATATATATATGTATATATTTATAAAGAGAGAGTAATATATAGAGCAATATATAGTTCGAACTACAGTTCGCCTGACATTTGTGACAAAATGTAGGTTAAAGAACATGCCTAATGAGTTGACTATAGTAATAACAGTATAAAATTTGTTTACTAGTTTTATTATAGTAAACAAAAATGGTTTTGTAAAATTTGTTTAGTACTACCTGCTCATTTTTTTCAGATTTAAAAGAAAGAGGACATCCCACATGTCAGTTGCATGAACTTATGTGTTTGTGACATCATCCTGACAAAGCAACAGGATACCTCTTTGATCAGACATCTCATGAGAGCCGTCCAAGGTTTGTTAGTGTCATAATGACTGAAGCCTTATGTGAATAGGTATACACACTGCAGTGCTTATCTTCTTTAGCTGAAAGTGAATTTGTAGCCCATCCTGTTGTGTTCTTTGGGGACTATGTCCACCAGAGGGATGGAAAAATGGCTGGAGAAGAGGAGTATTCACACTGTGAGTACAAGGAAAAAGTACCTAGTACACTGTTAAACTCCATCTGTATTACTTAAATTTTACTCTATTTAAAGGTAAATAGAGCAACACAGCGAATGTTAAAATACAGCTTTGGAAATAAGACTTCCATTTATTTCCAATAATAACTCTTGTCATGACTATGTAACGGCAACAAATTTCTGCAAGCTTTTACCAATAGAAAACCAAAAGATTATTTGTTTAGATTAGCATTTCTAAGTAAGTCTGATCAAGTGTATTGTATAAATAATATTTTTTATTAAATGTACTGAATTTTTACATTTGTTAGTAAATAATTAAAGTGCTTTAGCAAAAACACAAACTTTATATCTTTGCTTTAAAACGTTTTCTATTATAAGTGCATTAGTGTAAGCATAATACTCTATTCTTTTGATGCTCATGATGCAATGATGTCTTTTATATTTTTTTATATCATGTTGTTATATAACAGATGAATTTGCGATCGGTGTTTACTGCTGAGCAACAGCGGATCTTGGAACATTACTATGAGAATGGCATGACCAATCAAAGCAAGAGCTGCTTTCAGCTTATTCTGCAGTGTGCTCAGGATACCAAACTTGACTTCAGTGTGGTTAGGGTAAGCCTTTTTAAATCCATGATATTTCATTTCTGACTTTTGCCCAGTTTATATTATTGTTCAACTGTGGTTTTTGGTTTTCAGTTGCTGCAGTACAAATACATTTGAATTGAATACACCTGACAAAATATTTTCATTGAACATTACTCAACAGTGTATAACTCTAAAAGTTAATGTAGTAATTTATATTTTAAGTATGTAAATACTTAAAACTTAATTGAGTTCTTTATACATAAAAAATATATAGAAGGATACATAAGCAACAAGGGTTTAAAGGAATAGTTCACCCCAAAATGAAAATTCTTGGCTGAAATCGATACCAGTTATCGAGAATGCACCTGGCTGAAAACAGAAGCAGAGACTTAAACTTTTAAAAATATTTGTGAAATAGTTTTAATATAAGTGTATTTATATAATTGTATTAATATTAGACTTAACATACTTGAACACCAAAATTGAACAAAGCATATTTTAAAACAATACTAAATATTTTTTAGTTCTTTGCAACTGAATCAAATATAACATTTACTTATCCTTTTTATCAGAATATACATTTCCAGAATTATAAGTGTAATGGTAGTTGGACTCCAAACACAGAGATCAGTTAACCAAACAGGCAGGTTTATTGAACAAATGCAAATGGAAACAGGTGATAACTGGCAAATATCAAGCCCTTCAATCAATCGAATTGATGACACTGACTGTAGTTGTCTCTTTTACCAGAACTGGATGAATGGAGAATTGCAGATGGATTTCCAGGAGCAGGTTAGAGGTGACAGTAACAGGTAAGTAGACTCCACATACATGCAGGAATACACAAGGAGGACAATGGAGATCAGGGGAAATCAGAAATAACAGGATCAGGTAAGTAGTTCAGAAAAGAGTAGGAGTCCTTTTCCAAATTGGAGACCAGACAATGTGCCAGTGTGAGTGGTGTGCTATTATAGCGTTGAGTAGGCAATAAATGAGATGACTGTCAGGTGTGGGATCTTGTTTAAAAGCCCAGTAGTCTATGCATGGTCTCAAGCCTTCGTCCTTTTGGGCCATGAAGAAAAAAACTGGATGTAGCAGGGGAAGTGGAAGGACGGATGTGTCCTTGTTGTAGAGCTTCCTCAATGTACTTCTCCATGGCCTTCTGTTTGGGGATGATTAAGGAGTATATTTTTTTCTCTGGGCACTGGTTCATCAGGTATGAGGTCTATTGCACAGTCCCATGGTCGATGAGGTGGTAGATAGGCGGCCCTTTTCGGGCAGAAAACATAACAGAAGGGGGCATATTCCTCAGAAATGCTGATGGATCTGTTTTCCAAGGGGCTTTCAATGGACGTGGAGTTGACTGGAGTCACAGGAGTTGATGTGACGGGTCTTGGGGGGTTGGAGAAACATCGAGAAACACAGTCTTTGCCCCACTTCAGGACTTCTCCAGTAGACCATGAGATAGAGGGATCATGGGAAACAGGCCATGGATGCCCTAGGACAATCCCAGCAGTGGATTCCTCCAGAACCAGCAGACAGATCTCTCCAATGTGCAATTGGCCAACTTGTGGACTGGATGGGACACACACTGTCCTTTGCCAAGGGGACTTTCTGTTATTGATTGGACCTTGTATGGGACATCACTGAGCCTTTTCTTAAGCTGTAGTTGATTGCATAAGTCGCGAAGATGAAGTTGCCGGCTGACTGTAACAGTGAAGAGAAGTAGTGAGTTTTACAACAGTGGTAAATAAATACACATTTACTGGGGAAGAGGAAACAACACTCACCACGGGTTATGGAGGATGGATGGGACATGTTCTGTTGACCACTATATAGGCATAATCCCTTGGTCAGCCAGGGTTGACGTTCGACAGAGGACAGTCGATATTGTTGATTTGCATGGGTTCTGGTTGTGGTTCTGGAGGGCTGGGAAGCTCTGGCTGATGGGATAAGAATGTTGGTTTTTGCCAGTTACTTTATTCCATACAGCCTTTGACCTGATGTGCCACTCGGATGGAGAGTTGGATGAAACGTTCGAGCCCAATCTAATCATCGTAGGCTGAGAGATGCAACCACAGAGAGGGCTTGAATCCTTGTAAATAAGTGGTTAACAGGGAGCGCTTGTTCCAACCACTTGAGTACAGAAGCGAAGATCATAATCTTGTATGGAACTCCTGCCTTGTTTTAGATGATATAATTGCTCCCAGATTGAAGCATCTCCCACGAGTAGTCCAAAAACCTCCCGGAAGTGAGCAGTGAAGGCATTCAAGGATTGAGTGACCAGTCCATTTTGCTGCCACAGTGATTCAGCCCATTGGAGCGCTCGACCTGTTAACAAGGACAAAATGAATGAGATGCTTTGCTCGCTCGGTGGAAGCGGTGCGGCTGTATCTCTAGGACGAGCGAACACTAAAGCAGTAGGCCGTTGCATTTGTCTGCCAAGCCAGAGTAGAGCATTGGGTTGACCATGGGACTGGCAGCGTAAATCGGTCCAGGTGAAGAAGTGACTGATTGTAAAACTGGAACTGGGGTTAGCGTGGATGTAACCAGGGAATTGACAACACAGCGAAGTAAAACGGATCCATGCCTGTTTGTTCCATGATGTTGTGGTTTGGTCTTCTGTAACAGTAGTCAGACAAACACAGAGATCAGTTAACCAAGCAGGCAGGCTTATTGAACAATAGATAAATGCAAATGGAAACTGGTGATAACTGGCAAATATCAAGTCATTTGGCGAATTTGATGACACTGACTGTAGTTGTCTCTTTTACTAGAACTGGATGAATGGAGAATGGCAGATTTCCAGGAGCTGGTTAGAGATGACGGTAACAGGTGAGTAGACTCCACATACACGGAGGAACACACGAGGAGGACGATGGAGATCAGGGAATCAGAAATAACAGGATCAGGCAAGTAGTTCAGCAAGTATGAGTCTTTTTACAAATTGGAGACCAGACAATGTGCCAGTGTGAGTGTTGTGTTCTTATAGTGTTGAGTAGATGATTAATGAGATGACTGTCAGGTTTGCGTGATCAGAACTCGGGTGATTGTGATTGGTGGATGAGCCTGGTGTTTCCGTGACAATTAGCCTATGTAATTATTATATGCAAAACAGTATTTAGATTACAAACTTAGCAGCAAGTTACAAACTAAGCAGCAAGTTACACAATCATATTAATGAAAACAACAGGCAAAACACAAAGTTCTAGTAGGTCTGTTCATGTAATTGGGATTAAAATGGGCTTTAATGATGTCAGCACCTGCTGTGTGATAGTCCACAAATGCTTTTGAAAACTACATAATCAGTTACTGACAGAGCTGCTGTTCATTTATATCTGTATGCGAAGAGTGTGTTTCTTTTCACACAAGGATTTGAGCTCAGCTTTAAAATGCATGCTATATCTGACATAAAAGAAACATTACAGCGCAATGACGCACATTCCTGCATCACACAGCGCTTGCGTATAATTTTCTGTAATTTAGTGTTTTTTTTTATTCGTTGTTATGAGTCGCTGACATGATCGTCTTTTAATTAGGCTAGAGTAAGAGTGCAGGTATTGCATTAATGCAGAGAGTAAAAACATGCAAAAGCATGTTTAAATAATTACTACGAGAAGTCTAGCTGAAGTAGGGCTGTCCCGGACTAAGGGTTTTCCTAATCGACTGGTTTTATGGTGGGCTCATTTCAGCCATTAGTCGAATAGTCGCATGTTTATGATACTAATTTATAAATCGATCTGTGTGACACTGGCAAAATGACTATGAATGTGAGGACAAAATAAGCCTATACATTATATGAAAACGAATAACTGAAAGATAAAGCAGCAAAGACTACTTCAATATAAACAATTATCTAACTCGCATTAAAATTTGCTCATAATGAAGTGACTGGTGCAGCGGTCTTTGAGAAGATACGTGCTGATGCCGTGGATGTGGAAGGGATGCAGTGCAGTTACTTAGAAGATCTGGCAAGCTTCGCATAGGGTCTTTTTGGCCACCCTGTCCAGACTTCCACGTTTTGGCAAACTTTAATGTGCTTCTAATAATAGTGCACATTTATCTAGCTTGGGTGGCCATGTAAAAAAGTTGAGGTTTTTCCACTACTAATCATGTTTCAAGTAATAAGGGATGTTTGAAGAATTAGAATTTGCATGTGACATTTGCATGATGTCCTTTGATTTCAAATTTAACACATATCTGTCCATCCCAAACTGCTTGACTTTGCAGTCTTTCATTTTTCTGCGACTAATGGACTAATTAAAATATGTTTGAATAAGCCTTTTCTTTTTGACTAACATTAAGTTGACTATTGGTGGCAGCACTAGGCTGATGTTTTATTTCATTACATATACACTAACGTGTGTTAGGGGTGGAACGCTATCGCATGTATAATTCAATTCAATTTTATTTATATAGCGCTTTTTACAATGTTGCATTGCTTCAAAGCAGCTGTACATAAAATAATAAAACAGAACAAAAGTCAGACATGTTAATGGTATTATGGCAAATAGTATGTGTCAGATGTATAAAACAAATTAGGCATACTAGGTTTATAGTAGGTTTATGAATAAAGGGTTGACTGAACCGATAAAACCACAAAATCATTAAGCAAGATATGTGTCCCAGCTTACATGGACATGGCATATAAAAGATAACATCTTGAGGGACAGGGGTATAAGAGATTTGCAATAGTACCATTAACTACACACAACATGCAAAAGTAAAATATATACATAAAATATATACAATAAAAAATCAAAACCCTAAGCTAAGTTAGACATCAGCAGTCTCCCAGCAAGCAAGCCAACAGGGTGACAGTGGTAAGGAACCAAAACTCCAATAATGTATAGATGAAGAAATAAACCTTGGGAGAAGCCAGGTTCAACCGGGAGGGCCAGTTCTGGATATGGATATGAACAGAGTTGATTATAATGATTTATAGTTACTTATTGATGAGAAACTGATAGTTCTAATTGTAATTGATAATATGTCGGTCACTGAGAAATCGTACCAACAGAATGGCAAAGCATAATGTTACTAATTTTAGCCATAACATCACGCTGCTGTGACTTAGCAGGGAACAAAATATAGAAACTAAATAGGCTAAAAGTAGGCATGTGTAACGGTAAGTTTACTAAGGAAGTCTATCAATCCCTGCTGATCTGTTTTAGGGGTTGTTCCATCCAGTCCCCACCATCTGGTCTTGGAGTTTGGATCCAGCTGACTACAGGACTTTGGGGAAATGAAATACAGACAGATTTAGTGTGGAGCCAGTACATCTGTTCTTGTGGGAAGTGTACCCGGTTCCGGTTTGCCTAATTAATGCAGCCCAATATCCCCTAAAATATCTGAGTAATAAATTCATAGGACTATGTGCTTGCTAGATTAAAGAGGTGGGTCTTTAATCTGGATTTAAACTGACATAATGTATTTGCTTCCGGACAACACTGGGAAAACTATTCCAAAGTTTGGGCGCCAAATACGAAAAGGATCTACCACCAGCACTTGTTTTTGAAAATCTGGGTATTATCAGTGGACCAGAATTTTCAGATCACAGTAAAGAGGAGAGGAGCTTGCTTAGGTATTGAGGAGCTAAGACATTCAGGGCCTTGTAGGTAATCAGCAAAATTGTAAAGTTTATACAATGCTTGATAGGCAGCCAGTGTAGTGTTGACAAAACTGGGCTTATATGGTCATACTTGTTAGTTCTCGTGAGAACTCTGGCTGCTGCATTCTGAACCATCTGGAGTTTTTGAATTAATCTTGCAGGGCAGCCACCAAGTAGGGCATTGCAATAATCAAGTCTTGATTACATGAATGCATGAATTAATATTTCAGTGTCTGGCTTCAAGAGCATGTGTTGTGGTTCTGATATATTTTTAGGATGGAAAAATGCAGCTTTTCAAATATTGGAAATGTGACTTTCAAAGGACAAATTGCTATCAAAAATAACACCGATTCTTGGCTAATGAAGCAGGCGTTATAGAGCATCCATCAAGAGTAAGGCAGTGTTCTAGGTTGTTCTGTGTGGAGGATTTTTGTCCAATAAGTAAAACTTCTGTTTTATCAGAATTTAATTGTAGAAAGTTGCTAGTTATCCAAGTTTTGATATCGACTATGCATTCTGTTAGTTTGGTGAATTTATCAGTCTTGTTGGGCCTAGAATAAATGTACAGTTGAGTATCATCAGCATAACAATGACAACTAACTCCATGTCTCTTAATAATTGCTCCCAGAGGTAGCATGTACAGGGTGAAAAGCACTGAGCCCTGCGGTACTCCATACTGGACTTGAGATCGGTATGACACCTTTTCACTCACAGCAACAAACTGGAATCGGTCAGATAAATAATTTTCATGCCTATTTAGTTTCTACTAAATTATTTATCTGACCGATTCCAGTTGGTCAATAGTGCCAAAGATTGCGCTAAGGTTGAGTAATACTAGAAGACAGATGCAGCCACAATCAGCTGACAAGAGCAGATCATTTGTCACTCTGATGAGAGCAGTCTCTGTACTATGATATGGTCTGAATCCTGACTGGAAATTCTTGCAGATACCATTTTTTCCAGGAATGAACATATCTGTGAAGACACCACCTTTTCCTTTATCTTTGAAATAAAAGGTAAATTTGAGAAGGGTCTGTAGTTTACAGTTTACTAGTTTCATGGGATCAAGTTGTGTTTTTTTTAATAAGGGTGTCTGATAACAGCTAGTTTGTAAGGTTTTGAGACATATCCCAACACCAATGATGAATTAATAATACTATGTAGAGAATCTATAATTTCAGACAGCATCTCTTTCAGCAACCTGGTAGGTATAGGATCAAGCATACATGTTGTTGATTTAGATGATGTGATTTATTTTTGACAGTTCATCCCTATTTATTAGGGATGTGCATCTCCATAACTGAGGCCGATGCGATACGCATCTCGACGCATAGCCAACGATACGATACATTAAAGATACATGAAGCAGCTAGTGATGCGATGCGATACACCCGTTACGATGCAGTGCAATCCGATTTCGATTCGATTCAACGCGATTCGATGCAGTATGATGCAATGAAACAAATATGATGCTATGCACTTCAGTATGTTACAGATACTTTTATTTCTTTGTTTCAGACAACAAATCATAAATTACCTTAAGTGCCTTCTGATTTGTAAAACTTTTAATACTTTTAAAAACTTTTAACAGCTCAAACATTTAACAATGAAACAATTTAAGGATGCTGCTCAGAGATAAACTGAAGAAATGTTCCATAACTTGCTAGCAGATGAATGTGCTTTCAGCAGACAGGCTTACTCAGTGAACAGAAAACAGGTGCTATTTTGACA
>JAZGTI010016908.1:0-12503 GCA_036877585.1 Botia kubotai
ATCTGATGGGACCTTTTCCAGGAAGAGTAAGAGGAGAAACAGCTTCCTGGGTTCTGTAATAAGTTACTAAATAAAACAGAATGAAAAAATGACCTCAATGAATGAGGGTGGGTGGGACTTAGCTCTCCACATTCTCTGTAAAATAGTTTACAACACACCTGATAAGCTCACCTGTAATTACTTTAAAGGTAATTACAATTACACCTCATCACACTTCACCCTGTTTAAGAGACGCAGACGCAGTCAAAAGAACAACCAAAATCATACAGCCCTGAAAATAAACAGAAAATGTTTTAACTATGATACAAACCGGAATAGAGTTTAGCAGGAGAAACATTATCGAGGTCCCACGCAAGAACAGCATAATGGACCATGTACAACTCCATCATGAGGAGAAGTGAGAACTCCTCACCTTCCAGAAGACTGGTCTGGATCATGAAGTCCCTATGAAGTCCCTCCTCTTCATAACAGGAAATATACTCCATCCAGAAGCCAAACTCCACCTGGGACATTCTGTCAGGTGAAACACAAGACGTGTGGCAGGTCCAGCATGAAGTGATGTACACTCAACACTGCGTAATGGTTGCCATGGTGAACATCAGCAGAAAGAGGATGATGGGATTGCTGTAGTTCAACACTCTTCCTGTGTTCAAACAACAGTTTGGTATATGTTGGTTAAATTATTTTATATGGTTTGTGCTTGTGTCAATACACTGTACATGTACTAGCAAACAAACACGTCAGTAATGTCACAAGAGGTCAGTGTTGGACACAAGTTGTAACTTCCTGTAACTAACTGTATTACTGAAGCTTTTAACATTAACAATATTGTACCTAAATTTGATTACAATAACATTTCAGTTCCCATGTTTATCACCCGTTTAAAAAAAGTGGTTAAAGTTAATCAGTCACCTGCTGAACCCCCTGAAATTCTAACCAACAACTTTAACCCGTTCAGATTTGTTGGGCCATCATGCCTCACCATGCTGATCAGAGTGAGCAGGGCAGAGCTGGAGGCCACCATGAGAAGGTGTTGATGCAAACATGCACCAGAGCACAAGGTTATGCAGCACAATGTCAAAGTCCATGCAGATCTTAAACTTGACATGAGGAGGCACCTTCGTGGTCCAGGAAGGCATGTCCTTAGAACTTCTCCTAGAAGGTCCTGCGCTTGATGTGCCAGCTGGTCCTCACCAGAGACACCAGAGAACGTATCCAGGACCAGACACTGGTAATACAAGGAGAATGAGTGTTAATGCTCAGTTCAGTGTGTATGATTTAAACTTTTATTCCAGCGTACGACAATAACGACTCATTTCACAGACCGTAACTTTAGTTAAAGTCTAAACGTAGATCTTGAAGACGTGCCTGGTATGTAAAGAGTTTCTCTTTGTGTAGAGTGAGTTTACAGACAGCTGGATCTGATGTGACTTATTCTCTGGGTTTGTCTGTCACTGCTCTGCATTGCTCTACACTGTGTGCTGTTGTGCAGTACTGCACATTGTGTAAATCTAGCAGGTCATTCGGGTATTTGAGGATATGTCGGCTCATAAACAGAGTTTGCTCTGAGAGTGTTTGTTAATGCAATCCATGACTGTGGGGTTTCTAATGGATTCCTGAGATATGAGGAACAATAAGGTGATAATCCTGCATAAAATGTATTCCGTCACAGATTACCAAGCATGAAACAATCTCTTAGTGTAAAGTGTACAGTGGGAAAATAGGATTTGATTACTTATATGTCCTAAATTCCTGTATGAAGCATGTTTGCACACCATCTTGAAAGAACATCCATACCTGTGGTCCTACCTCCTCCCACACCTGACACACGTTCCTTAATCCTCAAAGGTGATGTTTGCCTGGATAAACACACACTCACACACACATAAACACACACACGCACATAAACACACACACACATAAACACAGACACATAAACACAAAGTTCAGGTGTTTATCCAGGTGAAGGCAGCCAGGAACAAATGAAATAATCTTTTTGTTAAACATTAACTTGTACAGTCACAATGAAGACACAGGAACAATACACAGGTGGCCACGACTGCTCGGGTTCCATGAGCTGGACCACAGAAAGACCAAATTCCCACCGGGAGACATTTACACAGCCCTCTCAAAGCCCTGCTGCATGAACAGAGAAACTCAAACCTTTCTGGAGCTGATCTGATGGGACCACCGCCATGGCCCATTGCCCAGGGACAACATGTCCACACCTCAGTCTAAGCCTGCACACGAGGGACCCCCGCCCGGGGACAGGGGTCCTACCTCACTACCCTCACATCTGCATCACTCTCACTTTGTACTTTATTTCCAAATCCCTTTTTAATTGTGTCTTAGTGTGGCCAAGGTAAGATAAGGGGACATAGTGGTGGGGTGGCTTAGTGGTAAAAAGACCAGAGCTGGCAACTAAAAAGTAGTAGATTCAAACCCACATAGCATAATTCTGAAAAGCTTATTGTATAACGAGCTGTATAGAAACAAATGAAACTCATTCAGACAGATCATTTTGTGTGTGTGCTTGTAGCCACAGAAGTGTAGTAATACATGAGGCATGAGAAGTTTGAGTGTTTCCTCTCATGTTTTTCTGATCTGTCTGACAACAGGGGTTTGAGGTGTGTACAGGATTTTCCCCATCAGAAGAGGTTTGACTGAACTGACACACGATCCATGTGACCGGACTGGATTCCAAATCCATCATGGGGTTGTCACAAAACAGAGCTAAAAGAGAAACGAGTGAGATCAAACAACACTCTCTTCTGTTTTAATTCTTCATCAGTCTAACAGAGCACATGCGGGTACAGTAAGTACAGTATTCACTGGTCACCTTTTGCAAGAATTATATAAATTGAATATATAAATTTGCTTTCACAAACGTAAATAATGAGGAATATTTTTGTCAAAACGATACCATAAATTCTCAAGTTTTTTGAACGCATTGCTCTGCATATCTGGCCTGCAGCATGAAGAACATGATTGATAGGAATTCGGAAAATGAGTAACTGACACAAACAGCCCCACCGACAGGAAGTTACGCTTCTCACTGCAGAACTGCAGCACAATGATGATATTTAACTGTCACACATTGACGTCTACTGCCCGCGGGGCATTTCCACCCATTTGGGCAGAGTTCAAACTTTAAACTGCCCTCACCTGGGGCTTCGCAATACAAGCGTCACAGAAATATTTACAGTGAAGCATAACGGACAGTCTGGCAGGGCAGCGGCTGAAATTAGCTTTCCGCAGTCACACAAATATATTCTCCATTTCCGCACACTTGCGCAGAAAGACAGTCAGAGGAAAGCGTGATTTCCTGGCCACTAAAAATACATTTGAACTTTTACGGGGTCCTGAGGAGAGGTGCCTTCACTGCTGGTGTTCTCTGGTGTTTGCTGGTGTTCTCACCAGACTTCTTAACTAGCTTAACCAACCTGTCTTAATTGGTCAACCAACTGGTTGCCTTGACTGTATTTTTAGTAAATAGAAATAAAAACCCCACAGTCATATTTTTAAATAATACCTTTAATTTTTTAGTATAAAATAAAATGCCTTCACAGAAATATTGTGACATTAATAAAGAATTTCTCTTTTAAATTTCAATTCAATGCAAATTATTAATGAAAGGGATTCATTTCATTCATAAATCATGCATTCTGAAACTTTATCATTTACATTTCAGAAGTGGAGACTAAAACAGGACAGGGTACAGAAAGGGTAGCATTTAAGCCCTCCAGCATGACAGGGGCCGAATCAGTTTAGCTGAGGCTGCAGAGTTTGTGGAAATGTGTAGCTCACATCCTGTGTTTCCAGATGCAACACTTCCAGAAATGATGTTTCTTCCAGGGGCTGCCCCAGGAATTGAAGCCAAACCTCCTCACAATGGGTCAGGAAATCTCAGGAAACAGTGTGTGTCATCTCAAAAACAAGACATCCTTCCCATCAGCCTTTCTGTCCATTTACCCTGAAGGACAGGAGATGAGTCTGAATGACTGATTTTAGTAATCAGTGAGAGAGACAGAGTCCATTTACAGAGTGTAACCTTTGGTACAGTGTCCCTGTATTAGTTAAAGGTTCTGTAGGTCCAGGGTGAGTGGACCTGATCTTATTCCTCTCTCTGATTGGCTGACTCAGACAAGGTTCTGACACTCATTTCTCATCAACTTTATCCAGAACCAGATCATGTTAGCTATACAATCTATTATGAGCTATTTCACATTCTTTATGTATTGATCGTCTCATTTGTATTGATTGCTCCTAAGCAGTTTTAGGAGAAAAATCTGAAAAAATGTTGACACAAATTAAACACAACTGACAACCATCAAATCTTCTGAGTTCGGAAAGATCAACCTCTGAGAAATACAATTTTCCTTGAGTCTTTCTTACAGGACAGCATTCCCAAAAAATGTCCTACTGCTTCCATCCCCTCTCTCAAGCTTGTTCCCTCTCTCTGAAAACGTATCCAACCAGCACATTCCATCCTCCTCAGGACACCCCTGCTGTCTGACTGGCAGCACCTCTAAGGAAGCTTTCAAAATGCTTCACATTCCTCATCCCTACATTTCCATATCAAAAACACGCGGAGCTTCATGTACTTGTGGGTGGTTTCAGCTCTGTTGTTGTGTAGAGACGCACATCAGTTTGTCCTCATGTTCTCATTTCCTCTAACTCTCTTCTTTGACCAAACACTGCCCCCAAGATCAAAGGAGACCGACCGTCTTGTGTAATTCACCATTCATTCAGACTGAAGCCCACATAGCAGCTCACAGCTGGAGAGCAGCTATTTCACCAGGTAAAGAGAGGTGTGAGGCTCAACCAGTGTGGTTCTGTCTTCTGGCTTGGAGTCCGATACCTCGCAGGGTTCTGGGATGACAAATACATGCACCATGAAGGGCTCGCACTGGGAGATAAGAAACCCAAGCCGGTTCTCTTTTTCTGTCTGATGTTACGCGTGATGTTATGTGTGAACATGATGCCAGAGTGAAGAATTTCAACAGGGTTAAAGATGTGACACTTGCGCACTAAAGACTTGCAGTCATCTTGGAGGACCTCAGCACATGAGCTAAAAGAACTCTGGTATGATAAAGAACTCTGGTATGATAAAGAACTCTGGTATGATAAAGAACTCTGGTATGCCAGGAATCTGAAATCTGGCTCTGTTCTTTAAAAGAATGCTTGTTTCTGAAAGAAAGTGTGAGGTGTGGAAGAAAAAGCTTGTGGTGTGAATGAGTGCCAGGAACTCAGAGAGGTCGGCGACCCCTTTCACATGACACAAAACAACAAGTTGTGGACCTGTTTCATCCCTCAAGGGTCACTTAAGTTTCAGAGCTTCACTTTAAATGCAACCAGCTGCATGTAGTACTGAGATTCTTCAGCCACAGGTAAAAAAATTCATTCCTGCTTCAAGAGGCTCTGGACAGCCGTACTGATGCAGTCAATCAGAGCACAGTTACATTTCATTGACTACAGCTGTGGAGCGTTTGTTTCAGAGTGAGCAAAGTCCCATTCAATCTGTCAGCACAGGAACCCAGACAAGCTTTGTTTGTGTGTTCTGCTGTGAGGTAAACAAATGAAGCTGCTTTCTCCGAAAATAAAGGAGTGTAAGCTGCTTAACATTCCCCATGAAAGAGCCTCTTCAAGGCAGACTGAGCTTGTGATGTGATCTGGGAAAGTGTTGTGAACAGTTAGGGAACAGTTGGGAAACAGAGTTAATAGGAAGTCTGCAGACCTGAGATCAGTTCTGGATAAGCGCATGAGGTTTCTCGTGCTCATGTGAGTTCTCTCAACAATCTCTGGAAAAACAACCCAGTTTTTCCAGAAGAGCAGTCACAGCTGAGGGTCCCTATATCTGATGTTCTTCACCCTCACAGGTGTCCTGCAGGGACAAAACAACCATAGAACAGAAACACACAACCACACTTAATCTGCATCATGCCCTCATTCTCCAATCAGATTACTCCTGCATCATCAATCACAATCTTCATCTTTCAGATAACAATTTGGAAAGTCTGATTTTAATTTATAACATCCTACAGTAAACGTTTAATCTCGTTTTAAGAATCCATTTAAAACCTCATAGCACTTAGATTCACTGTTGATCGACTGCCATAACACACTGTATTTTACAAAACTCTGTTCCTCAAATTAACTCTGTTCCTCAAAGTAACTCTGTCCCTCAAAGTAACTCTGCTGCTTAGAATAAGAACAGTCAGCTCTGTCTCTTTGCCAGCGTGTCTGAGTGATGCCAGTTTATAAAAAAAGATCAGAAGAATAACGTAAGAAATGAACTGTGCAGGCTGTCCATACAGTTTAGCATATCAGAGACAAAGACAAACTTATGTAACAGGTCTGAACTTGTTCACAATTCAACCCGATCACCATTCATTTGAAAAGAGTGAAAAGACAAAAGATGAACACAATTAAACAGAAAGAATGTACGTCAGCTGAGATTCTGCAGAGTCTCATGATTGTGTGACAGTCGACTGACTGACGCTTGCTGCACATTTAAAGTCTGTTTTTAATCTGTTTTATTTCAGCTCTTTCACTTGTTTGTGAGTTCTCTAGTGACCTACAACCAGCTTATATGTGATGCGAGTATAAACGATTATCATTAAGGAGTGACTGTATTTTGTACGTGGATGGTACAATGATAATTCAGTGAATTCACTCCTGCAGATTCACAGAGCTCGTCTTTAACATTAAGAGAGAAGTAACACATACTGTCAGGCAGAAAAACTGCATTATTACAGACACAAATGTACATAACAAGTGATGCAGAATGGTAATGGTAATCATACTTTGGAAATTTATGTAACTATGAATTACCAAACACTTTATTTTTAGTCAACTTTGGTCAGCTTCCTCTTAGCACATCCGTCCATCTTTTAAAACATTTGAACTTAAAAACATGATATTCAAGTGTGACAGAAACACTGGTTTTAATAAGTTACAAGTGTGTATTCTCATATGTACCTGTTTATACACATGGGGAAGGTAAGAGATCTTTAAAATGCTGTTAAAACTAATCAGCTATATCACAAACCTCAGACAGATACAATGGTGGCATTTACGAAAGACATTGATTAAACCTTAAACTGCCCTGAACTGCAGTGACAGTACCACCACTAGGAATGGTGTTCGCTGTTCAGATCGAGGTTAATTTGTGATGGCGTGTTCCAGCATACAGGAACTTTGGCTAGATTTGCTTGATTTGGGATATACTGACATTTGAAGTTATGAAATGCAAGATTATGTACATAAAAAAAACTTTGGGCAAACTGTTACAATATTCTATAAACACTTAATATGGAACATGAAGTCAAATGTGTTTCTGAAAGCTCTCAATTAACAGACTAAAACAATCATTCCCAAAAATAACATTTTCAGTGTAAAAAAGAAAGAAGAGGAAATGTAAAAAATAAAATACAAATGCACACTTTTACGAAACTCTTTTTAACAAGTATATATATCACAGCTGCTATCTGAGTTTATTCCATACTCAGATCAGATTATATCTGTCTGTTTTTCTTCAATAACACAATTAACACTGCATGAAATTCAACATTTTAGTAGCAGGAAACATGTGGTTCTAATAATTCTAATAAGTGCATTTCATGATTATAATAACGTGACAATACTTAACTGTAACAGCTTGGCCAAATTTAGTTTTGGTGTAAAACACAGAATACAGAAATATACAGAATATATCAAACAACGATTCAATGAAAACCATAAACAATGTAAAAAACATTGCAGAATAATGGTGATCTTCTGACGTGAAGTCTTTGCACTGGTGCACGAGCGAAGTGATGAAGATCATGTTTAAGTGCATGCTGTGGTAACTCCAAGAGTTTGTTTGATTATTACAAACAGCAGATGCAAAATATATTAATATATCTATTATATATTCTATAAGACACTTCCATGGATCTCTTCACAGTTATGGAAACATAATTCCAGATTTACAAAACACACCTTGTCTTTAAAGGTCACAGCGTCCAGGAGTCAAGTTTAGGGGTTTTCCTCCACTCCTCTAGGTCCAATAAGCAGTCCAGATTCTCAGACAAAATGAGCCTCCCTGTGTTCAAGATCCTGCATATGACGAGACCGTAGTCTCTGGTACACGGGTTTGGTCTCATTTTGGCTGAGTTCCTCCGTGCTGGAGCTGGGTGACTGGAGTGTATTCTGGGCATCCTGCTCAAGGGAAGGTTCTGTGTCCAGATCAGGTTCATCAACTGAGACTTCCACACTGATCCCTTCCTCATCATCGTCATCATCATCATCTTCCTCTTCTGTGCTGTTGGCCATTGTTCTGCTAGTCTTTAGCTCAGCCTCTGCTAATGTTTTGGTTTTGCTACCTGGAGGTTTGTAGAATGTTCCAGGAGGAGGTTGCAGAGTTCTTGGAGGCCTGAAGGCTGTAGGAACTGGGCAGAATTCACTGACGTTCCCTTCCTTGCGTAAACTCCGTACAGGTCTCACAGTGATGGTGTGGGGTCTGTTAGCATGGATGGTGCTAGCGGTTTTGGTATGTTCTGAGAAAGACGCCGACGTAACAGGAGAGAAAACACTGGAGTCGGGGGTGGAGCTGGTAGTAATCACAATAGTTTTAGGGGTGATGTCATGATGTTTATACTGTTTGTCCCATGTTCTGCGCAGTGTCTGTGTATCAATGTAAGACTTCCGGTAATGGTTGCCCGCTCTGGACCTGGGTTCCTCTGTTTCAGAGACCTCCTCGATGACGGGATCAGACATGTGGTCGCGCTGCTGCTCAGCAGAGTTCCTCACATTACATTCGTCAACTTGGGCCAGGTTCAGGAGCCGCTCAGCGGGCATGCTCATTGGTCGGGAGCCCAGCTTTGGTCTCGGAGGCCGTAGCTGAACTCTGGACACATGGTTCCGACGACACAAGCCCGGCGAGTTTCGCATTTCAGAAACACTTGATGACAGGAGCCCATTGAGGTCCTCTACATCAATACCTTCAACTGCACGAAAACATGAGGAGTTATAGAGGTAGAAACTGGAGCTTTTTGACATGATGTCAATTTGTGGGTTTTTTAGGGAAACAGTACTGACCTGCTGAAAACTCTTTGTCAGACCTTATCTTCCCCTCCTTCACTTCATCCATCAGGTGTGTGGAAGGTATCACTGAAGAATGTCGTTTGTACGTCTTCACCTTTGGCTGTTGCTGCTTTGAGACAGTTATAAGAAAAACAGCTGAAATCTTCTAGAAGATTATTCTTAGACTAAGATGTTACACTTAGACTAAAAGGAAATAACATTTTATTTGGCCAATTTCCAGAGTCATTTTGGAATATTGTAGCTGAATTATTGCTGCTCCAAAGATGGTCTACCAGGTCAAAAGCAGGTCTAACTGCTGGCAGTCTAGCTCAACCATCAAGACCAGTTTAGACCAGCTAATGACCTTAAATGGCCAAGTTGGTGCAGATGGAAACCATGCAAAACAACCTACCTTGAGATTAATCCCAACAAACAGCCCCCTCACCTCTTTAATGTCCACCAGGGACTTTGAATGTCGACTGAGCTGTTGTTCTTTCTCCTGAGAGGTGAGGCGTGATTTGATGAGGAGCGGTGAGCTCTCTCCAGCGGGGCAGGAGGGTGGAAGAGGACTTAGAGGCGTATCAAAGATCATTTCATAATGGCGGATCAGAAGCTCCACGATGAGGGCCTGGTAGGGGTAGTCAACCAGAGAGGAGAGAGAAACCTCCACATCAACCTGTCTGGGTTTGATCAGCGTGGGGCCAAAGATGATGCCCAGATTGCTGGCGGTCATCTTGTTCTCATCCGCTCTTTCGGAAACCCTGTTTGTGATAAAAAAAATGTGATAAAATGTGATTACCAACCACAGAGAACATGTTTTCAGATATTGTCCCTAAACACGACCCAGTATTTAATGGTCAGCAGCTAATATCTGTTGCTCAGATGGACACACAACATGACAGGACTGCACACCTGTGTAAGTGCTGGATGAGGAACTGCAGGGTTTTGTAGTGAGCTGCAGGCAGATGACGCAGCAGGTCTTTAATCTTGAAGAGGACCCGTTTGAGCTCCACACTTACTGGCGGGCTGTCAGAGACGGGACTTCCTCGTGACGCCTCTACTTCATCAACTATGATGCTCTGACTCTCTTTGGCCAAGCCGATGAAGTCGTTATAGTAACGGAACAGAATGAGGGGCTCTGGGAGCTGCAGGGTGACAAATTACCATTTTAATTATTAAAAAAAATTAAATTATATAATGATATATAACAGTTTTTCAAATTTTATTTTTCCATTTAGCAGCAGCAAAATGTTTAGAAAAGGAAAGTGTATTAGACACCTGGCGCAGGTACAGTTTGAGGACGTTGCTGATGTCATGAGGGTAAAGATCTGACAGCTCCACTAGATCTTTGCCGTTCTCAAAGGCCTGACAAAGCTTCTCCACCCGAGATTTGGCTCCGTTAACGCGGTAAATTCCCTAAAATAAAACACACACAAAGATCTCCGTTCAGTCTTGCTCAGCATTATTACATTATGACCTCCAGGAAGTACATGAGCCGCAGACAGGAAGTGGCAGGAAGTGCACACCTTGATGTTCAGAGCTCTGTTCTCGATCTCTGAGCTGCATTTTCTGATAATGAAAGGGATTCCATCAGGACTGTTTCTGGCTGCCTGAGCGAAGTCGACGGCGAATAAATGCAGCTTTCCCTGCAGCTTCTTGTGTCCACACTGGATGGCAAGAGTCTCCAAACACTTCTTATGACACGCAAGATAACACTGAAAACAACAGAGCTGAAGATTAGAATATGATCATAGACACAAGCCGCTTTAATAAGAACGATTCGTGTATTAGAAGTACCGACAATCTAAGCCATTTAAATCATACAAGAATCATACGTTCACGGTTCAGTAACATTTTACTAAAGGAGCTTCAACGTGAATTAAAGCATAAACTAACCAGGAACTAATTAAGTACTAACTTTAACTATGACTGGCGTAGTCACCTTAAACCTTGAAAGAAACATTAGTTAAGTTAACCCCCATAGTAACCTGTTACCCTCAAACTTTCAATAAAGATTGTAACATATTTGCGTTTTAGTGATCAGAACTTATTTATGAAAATCTGTGTGCATGTGTCTGTGCATGAAACACACCTCCTCACATTCAGCACCATGAAATACCACAAGACTGTCGCATTCCCTGCATTTCGATGGGGCTCTGAGTTTTCGCAGTTTGTGCGTCTGCGCTGCTTTGGACATCTGAGTGTTCCGGAAGGGTCCCGGAGAACTGGCCGTCTCTGTAACCATTTCACTCAGACCTGGTCCAAGACAGAGAGGAAAGGTTATCATCTGTATTTCTGGTCTGTACATGCTTTCCAAAAAACATGTTTCCAGCAACCATTTAAGTGGATAGTCTACACACGTCTAGGAGTTACAGTACAAACAATGCATGCGACGATAAATAGCCAGAGGCAGTGATTAAAAATGTTCTAGAACAACATTCACCGTTCTCTAATGGAGACGGAGGTTCTCGATCATCCAGGTCATCAGCTGAAGACATGGTGCCTGTGGATGGTGTTCTGGGAAACCTCCTCTTAAAGTCACCTGGATCATAAAAACATTATTATTTTCTACACTGCTGGAAATCTGTTGAGATTACGTTATGTTTAACATATATAAATATATAAAGCATTCCTAAACAACATATAGAGCCATGAGAGTACATACAAAGGGAGAAGGTACTGTAAGAAACACATGGCATTGTGGGTAAATATGCACAAGAATCTGTGACTTGTCTGTGCTATGCCCACAATGCTGTTTATGCCCGTGACACGAAACCCGTCAGTCATGTGTATTATTTTGGGCCTCAGGGGACAAGAGACCTGTGGGACTCTGACACTGTTTGTTGTGTATTGTGTGGTTTAACATGTGTATGTTGTTGGTTACCTGGGCTTGCTGTAGGGGAGTCCATAGAGCGAGATTCACTGCTGCCTCCAGCGCTCTCAGAATCACTGCACATTCCTCCCTGACTGCTTGTCCTCCAGACCCCAAACTGCCCCTGAGCCCTCAGAGCTGCCACATATAGACACCAACAAGAGGTTTACAAATGTTCTGGTGATCTGTGATTCATGTAGACAGTCATTTAGTGTTAATCCTTAGAGTGACCATTGATACAAATTTTATATTTTTGTGAACTCCCTTTTTTGACTGTCAGTGCAGTGCTGTATGTGTAGCCGCCGCCCACATTTACTGTAATTGCAGTGCTGTATGTGTAGCCGCCGCCCACATTTACTGTAATTGCAGTGCTGTATGTGTAGCCGCCGCCCACATTTACTGTAATTGCAGTGCTGTATGTGTAGCCACCACCCACATTTACTGTAATTGCAGTGCTGTATGTGTATCCACCGCCCACATTTACTGTAATTGCAGTGCTGTATGTGTAGCCGCCGCCCACATTTACTGTAATTGCAGTGCTGTATGTGTAGCCGCCGCCCACATT
>JAZGTI010016909.1:0-12503 GCA_036877585.1 Botia kubotai
TTGAAAACCGATCGATACAATTCGTACTTTGTCCAATCACACACGCACAAATGTAAAGAGACACAGAGCGTTATGACAGGCCAAGATCCTCACCCGAGTTAATGTGCTACATGCCTCCCAGTGAGTGTGTATCATGGCAGAGAGAAAATAATAGAGAGACAGAAAGAGATGGAGTGGAATAAAAATAGAGAGAGAGAGAGAGCAGGAGAGAGAGCAGGAGAGAGAGGAAGATACAGAGACACCCCCAGAGTGACTGGGTGAGGAAAGGAATTCCTCCTACCTGCATGTGCAGTGAATGCTGCTCTAGTCCTGTGACTGTCAACCTAAAAGGTGCAAACCTTCCTTTCCTCAACCAACTTGGCAATGCAAGAGTGATATGAAAATCAACAAGGAATATCTTTAATTGCTATAAGAAAGAAGAATTCCAGATAGACACACTGCAAAATGCTTCTTAATCAGTATTTTTGTCAGTTTAACAGTAAAAATATTAGATACTTACAATATTAGATACTTAAATACTTAATACCAAGTATTCTTTTAAAAAAGATATATTTACTTGAGGAGCAACATTGTGTTGTGCCACTAGACCTGTTTGAGAAAATATATCAAGTAATATGTTTAATTTGTCCTACTCCATTGATATTCATAAACATGTTTTAATATGCTTAATTATGATGAATGTTGGTTATTGTTCTCTTTTTCTCAACTGGCTAATTGTTTTCTTGCGTTAACCATAAACATACCACAAACATACATAATTTGTGAAGTTTAAGCCTAAAAAAGAAAGCCAATGAGATATAGATAGATACAGATAAAGTCTTACAAATCATAATACATTTCTCCTAATGTATGTTGTTTTAAAGATATTTTACTAAAAACAAGATAAAAGAACTGATCAAGAAAATACTTTTTAGAGTGCAAACATACATTCCGTGCAACTGGACAGACAGTTAAACTGGCTATGGTGAGATATTGGTCCTGAAGGAAAAAGAAAAACGCAGCAAATAGGAAAAAAAGAGCAGCAAAGATGAGTCAGTAAAGTGAGAAAACAGTTCTTATAATCTTTCAGTTTACTGCTAAATTACAGTAACTGCTCCTGCCCTCCTTTTGACACTCACCATCTGAATTCTTACGCCTGCTGCCTCAGATGAAATGACCCATGGAGAGGTTTTCTCGCTGTCTTTGTACCTTTTATATTATCTTTCTCTTCTTCAATAACTCTATATACCTTCCCCCCTCAATAACGTCCTCTGAATACCCTGTTCTTAAAAAGTGTTTTAATTGCTTATGTTATCTCTCTCTCCTTCTCTGTGGCTCATCTCAGAACCGTTGGTAAATTCCACCAATAAGCAGTATATTCATTGCTTCTGGGTGGAGGTTAAGCATTAACAATACTGCACCAGATCTCCACCATGACTTATCTTCTCATACCACTTGTGCATCAACTGCAGGCTTGTTCTAGATATCATAGACATCTTTATCATCCTGGGGGTTGTATAAGACAAAACACATGTTCGGGCTGAGCAGATGTACAGTAAGGAATTATGAATGTGATCATGTGACCATAATCAAACAAACCTTCCATCCAAATCTCACATTTTAAAATCAAGTCACTGTATATTCCATTGGTTTACGTTTACATAAATTGTTTAATGCATTCCAAAGTCTGTTGCATAATACATTCTCTTGCAAGTACTGTTATGGTGCCATGGTATGTTGATGGTATCAAATACCATGGTACTTTGATGTATGCCAAGATACCGAAGGATTATCATTTTCCATATTCCACTGTATTTGTTTTTTTTTTACTCCAAAGTACTTTACTGTACCAAGTACAAAGTACAGAGGCTCAGGGGACATTAAGTGTGTAAAGCTTGTATTACCACGATACCATTTCCCACAGCATCTGCAGTGATTCCACACACAAGCCATTTTGTATTCATGTGACATGTCGTGCCATGCTGTTGCTTTGCTTTTACATCTGACACAAACAAATTGAAGTGGCCCCTTAAAGAAGAAGCTATTAAACTCTGTGATGTAGTTGAGAGGTCTGTCTAATCAGAGAACTGGCCCTACCACGACCATATTTCACCAGGGTTCAGGGAGTGAGTCATCGCCATGTGTCAGAGCCTAGATTAAAATCAGACTTCAATGGTGAAAGAGGTGTTGGACATCTACGGCGGACTGGCAAAGAAACAGCTTGTAGACATGTAGCCTCTTCCTACTCCAGTCTACAGGAGTAGACACAAATAGAAGTGAACGTTCACAGACACATAATACTCACCCACATCTTCTCACCATTTCTGATGCACATAGGCGCATACAAACTCACATTTACACTTCCATAAACACTCAGGATGTAAAAATAGATTTATTGTTTTTTATCCACCGGGAGGTGCATTTTTGGCACAAATTCGGTATTGTGAATTCTGGGTGAACTTTTAAGCGGCTTACAAAGAGTTTGAATCTTTCCTTCTGTTCCTTTGACTGTCTGGGCTGAACTGGAGAAAAACACATCCTAAAAGACCCCCTAGTTTCACACACGAGCTAGCACTTTACACACGTGCACGCATGTATATAAACGCGCACACTCATTAGTATAAAGTGGGCTGTGCATCTGTAGGGAAGGAGATATACTGTAGAGTGTACATAAACAATTCATATCAGTACTGTTCATAAAATAGGTCAGATACATACTCCACGCCAAAACACATGGTATATCAACCATAAAAGCCAACGGTTTTACACAGTGCAGGCCTGTGTACACAGACTCATGACACTTATTGCCCAATCTATTACTTCAAGGTCTGGTAAAACTGCAAGATATCATTTCTGCCTTAGAATATGTCAAACTAACATGTTTTATTTGTACATTTCACAGCATATTTTCCCATGCTCATTGTTAACATTTCAGACTCATACAACACACCCACGGATCACCCACAAAATCTTCAGAGACCGTCTGATGCATAGTCTCTGAATTTTATCTGAAAATCAAGAGAAATTATTTTTGACTCCAATTATTATACTGATAATGTCATATACAATGATAAAAAAAATCATTATTTAGAAAAATAAAAGTGCATGCATAAAATGGACACTTAGCATAATAAATAAGCTTATTTTTCATACTCAAAATGACTCAAATAAATCAAGTAACCAAAATGAATAACAAGCATCATTCTGTAGTATGACCAACAAACATATACCAAAAAAAGTATGTACACTGACAACACAAACAGAGCCATGAATTCCCTTCACTGGCTTGAACCGCTATTCTGTATCAGATTCTGCTCTCTGCTTAAGGCTTCACTGCACACTGGCATCTGTGTCATGTGGCTCTCTGAAGACATGAGAGGAACTGATGGTAATGCTCACACAATGTGAAGTGAGCTATGTGAGCATCCTTGCAGAGTAGATTACAGATTATATGGTAATAGTCATCGACTGCTGAACCTCAAAACCCATTTGGGAGGAGTGACCAAATTCTTTTAACTCCTAAACAGATTAAAAGTAGCCACATCAATGATGGCATAAAATGGGTTTGTATGTACTAAGACTGTTAAAACATTAAAGTGTATGTGATCATTTGAGCGTTTTGTTGTGAGATTTGTGTATTGGTAATAAGAACTGAAATATTTTAATCAATAAGTGAATAATTATTGCTACCAGAGCCAACATATATGAACACTGTAAGCTTTTAAATATTAAATAATATTTAATATTATTATTATTATATTTAAGTATTACAGTTAGTTCCAGTTCTCTAATTTATTTGGCCAAATCTGCTTGCAGCGTTCAAGAAAAGATTTCGGGCTTCTCATTCCAGGCAAAATTATAAAATGTGATGTGCTTCACTTCTATTGGACATCACTTACTCTCTTTATTGTCATATAATCTATTGTAGATTCCTATAGTAGATGCCCAATAAAAACAGAGAGTAGCATAATATGATTTTGGCTGGAATGAGGAGCAGGATTTTGTAAAATCAGAGCATTTTCAATTCAATTCAAACATAAAAGAGAAAAAAGAGAAACAGAATGAAGTACAGCAAGAAAGGAAAATTACTATCACTCCATTCATATAATCTGTTCTGTACATTGCTTAGCAGCAATAAACACAAAACAGCCTGAGGATTTGCTGTTCTAGTTAGTCTCCCAAACTAACCAGCTGCAAACCAGCCTTTTTTTTCAATTGGACTGGTTTAAGCTGTTTTTGTCAGCAGAATGACCAACTTAATTAACAACATATTTTTAACAGGTTAAAACACCAAAACTAAGCATACAGTTTCATCTATGCCAATCGGTGGGGTTTTAATTGTATTGAATTTTGTAATGAGTTTTGAAATAAAAACAAATAAGCCAAAGATAAACGCCACTGGTATGAAGCCAGCCATCTGAATGTAACACAAAAATGGTGGCATGGCCCTTTAAGAGGGGCTAGAGCAGTCCCAAGACCCTTGAGCAGAGGGAACAGAGAAAGGAACCCTAGCATGTGACTTCACAACAAAGCCAAAAAGTAGAACGATATGAGGTAGAATAATATAGACATGGAAAACTTAACACAAGCTACACATGAGAAAGCTACTGAGAGAGGTAGACAGACATAGCCACAGGTGAAACAGACTTAGATGAACAGAGAAAGCCAGCTAAAAGATGTGTAATTCTTAGGTAACATCTCAAATAAAGAGAGGCGCGAGGGGGAAGGTGAAGTGCTGTGCTCGTGAGAATAGCTGAGAGAGGGAGGAGCGCGTGTGCACTAAAGTGAAGTTTGAACGCGTTTCCTGGGGAAGACTGCAGTGTGAGAAAGACTGATAAGAACCTCAGGCTGTTTATGTTCAAACCGCCACATCTGAACCAGGACACAGACTAATGGAAAGGTCTGAGAAAGGGTGTGAGAGAGAGAGACCACAACAATAAAACTATGCAGCCATGTCAAGAGTATCTTGCTGAGATTTAGTCATAAGTAACCAGCATGGAAAACAGTTTGAGGTTACCCTGAAATGTGAGATGGCCGAGATTCAATCGCTCATATAAAATATATTCCACTGCTAGGCCTCATGAATAAAGTTTGCGATGCTTTTAAATTCCTTAATGAATTATATAATCAGGTTGACAGGCCTTTTGAGATGGACAAGGGTTTAAAATGCTGACATTTTTAGGTTGCTCATTCAGTTTCATTAGAAGCCTGTGTAATGGAGTTTAATTGACATTTAATCAAGCTACTATCATACTGTAGTTTGTTATAAATCCTAATTTGTGATTTTCTTGTTCATATGTGCATACCAGTATACCGTACATCAAGTGAACTACATAATGAAGTCTTTGTCTATATGTAAGATACGTAGAAATGGCAGTGTAAAATAAACTTACTCTACTCATGAACTACTCATGAACTTTACTCATTCTATTTGGCAGATTAATTTACTCAATCAATTTGCTTGATCCTAAGAAAATTATGTCGGAATGCAGCATATTAATTAGAAATATCATAAGTAATAATGCAGTGATCATACAGGTGTTTTTAAAGCATGCATAACATGTTCTAAGGGGAATATTGAGTCTTTTATATGGTCCTCTTATGCTACTTAATATCTTTCATCTATTCTTTCAATTTTCCTTCATCACAATCTAACCATTGTTTAGCTTCCATAGTGGCGAAGACCAAACATAAGCACTAGAATACAGTCTGTAACCATCAAGGATATAGGATATAGATTAGGCATGTGGAATGACTGTACCCAAAAGTTAAATAGGGAATGGAGAGGTTGTCAGCACTGTACAAGAGAAAGAAAAATTTCTGTTTTCTTTATTGTTTTTATAGACAGGATCTGTTTTGTGTATACAAGGCAGATTGTGGACCTCTGCAGATCTGATGCTTGGGGCTGTTTGTACTCGGCTGCTGAGGATAAAGCCAAATTGCTCCCACTATCAATATCCATGAGGCTCTCAGCCAGGCATGTGTGTAGGGCTCAGCGCAAGGCCTTAGAATATGTTCACTGGATTATCCTGTTTTTACGTCTATTATCTTTCCAATTCTCCACTTTTCCCTACATGAGCTGTTTATTTCAGTGTTTTTATTATTGTTTCAATGACAATTTATATACATTTCATTTTAAATTATAATATATATTTTTAATATGTATATATTATGGAAATATCATATTCTAATAAAAATGTTTCAGACATCGTAAGTTTTGAAAAACAGCTTTGCAATTGTTCTTGGCACAGTTCTTGTGGTTCTGGTGGTGGTAATATAGAGGCTGACCACAAATGCATTTTTGCTTAGTACGAACAGGACTTTGCTTGGCAAATTCATAAATAATATAAAGTATCTAGCACAATAAATTCAACATTTAACTGCTGCAATTTGTATTCATAAACATATTACGAGAAAGATTAATGGGGTTTTGTAAAACAAACAAGCCCGAACAGTTATGGACTTATCTGTCCTTAGGGAATATTTTGGTTTGTTTAAGCTATGATTTTATTTATGGAAAATGAGCAGTGAATGAGCAGTAATAATGTGGGTTTAAAGAATCCCACATGAGTAAACAAAAATTGGTATTTATTTAGACGAAAACATGCATAGGCTGATGGAATGCAGGTGGCCCAACACATCAACAGAAACCATCTCCTCTGAGCTTCACAGCAACAGACCACAAGAGCTGACAGAATCATGAGAGAAATTAAAGACAAAAGCAGGCCCGAAGCATCTGACCAACTAAAAGGGCTTTTTGTTTTGCAGCATGAATAAGCAGCAGTCTATCATCTGTCCACCATTGATTTTCATTCATGTAAGCGAGACTGTAGGCAATTGTAATACATTATATTTTTCAGTTGCAAACAAGCTAGAGTAATGAAAGTGACTCAGCACACAATCTGAAAATGCTCTCTGTGCCAAAGGAAAAGATAAGTGATCATAAGAAATTTTAAATGAAACCAATTTTTGATGGTATGTCTAATATTTTTCTTCTGAAGTGTTATGATTTAATATCAGTTTAAGCTTCTATTTGTTTCATTTCTAGTTGGTAGTAAAAGAAACAACATGATTGATAGACTCCAGGACTGTACAATTGCAAAGTTAGCTACACTTAGTTAAGGGCAACCATAACAATGGTTATGAGAATAACTTAAGAAATTATAAAGTAATTATAAAGTTAAGAAGATGAATATAAAATAAATGTAAAGAAAAACAGTCTTAAAAAAATCAGTAATATTACCATAGTAGACTTGTGACTTGGATTAAATTGGGTTTTAAAACCCAGTCCATCTCAAAGTACTATTAGTGCTATTGACACAAATGCTTCTTATACTAAAAGATGGCAGTTAGATTTGTGGTAGTCTGTGAGTTGTGAGAGAAAAAGAGAAATGCTTCTATATACGACATGTCTATACAGCAAGTTTTCACTGTGAAGAAATGCCCTGGGCCGCACACACAGGGGTAAGGGCAGAATAATGAGCGTGTGTGAGAGATGGACCTGTCACTCTGTTAAGATAAAGATGCTCACAGGAAATGTGACTTGATGTCAACAGATGAAGATGTATGTGAATGTGCATGCGTACGGGAAAAATGCATTTGTTGTTTGTGTTATTTTTTTATCCTTCCTGCTTGATTTACTTCTTGACACGATACTGGAGTTTTATATCCCATTCCCCAAAAGCTTACTGTCTCTTTTCTTTATTCTCCAGCTTTCTGTGCTACTCAGGCTCTATAAGTATACCCATTACTCCCATTAACAGAGAAAGACAGTACAGTGTAATGGTGAGAGGACAATGCAAATGGAAGGCATGTTAAAGCGACAGCGCACCCAATAATAAAATGTGTATTTTTTTACCTCTCAAAACTTTATTTACAATCACCTGTTTTCTTTTCTTTTATGGAGCACAAAATGAGAAACGTTAAAGTATGCAGTGGCCACTATTTTCCATATAATGAAAGTGAATGGGGACTCAAGCTCCATAGATTACCAGGCAGTCCATACAATTTGAATGCTATATTCCAGGTTCTTATAAAATTATCATATGATTCGTGTGATTATAGTATGACTTCAGAGAAGCACAAGAAATATGAACTTCCTTTATGAATCATTTAAGGCATGAGGATACGTAAACGAAAGTTTCATTTTTGAGTGAATGACTCCTTTAAACATGAGAATGTAGAAGCAAACGTTACTTTTATATATATGATAACGCCAGTATGTTACAGATTATCACAGCAAGCAAATAGATTATTATTATTATACTAGAAATATTTTATGCCTTGCAGTAATATTCCTGTTTAAATTGCATACATTCCAATGTCAACAGAAACTAGATCTACATGATTTCTTTAAATAAATGGCATACCTGACACTAACTTGTATACACATATACTATAGAGACAGAATATACTTATAGGCTACTATAGATATAGAAATCATGGACAGAATACTTATAACACGTACATTCTTGTGAACACTCACAGCTAGAATTAGCTTGTGTGATGTGGTGAGAGAAAGGTGAGAGCAGAGCATGCACCCTATTACTGCTGTCATTTTATCATTCTACCTTTCACCACAGATACGTGCAGTTAAACACACACATACACATACACATGCACACACAAAACAAGCAGCTGCAAACAAGCAAGAATGCTCATATAGCAACGCGAGGACAGATGAGCAAAGCCCAGTGCAACCAGGTCACATGAGCTGAATATCATAAGAACATCTAAAACAACCACAAAAATACAACAAATATACAAATATATGAAGAGACAAAACAGGTATGGCTAAAACAACAACAATAATCCTCACATGGCAAACAATAAAACCAATGTCATATTGTATTTTTGAAATGTGTCATTTTTATGTCCGTTTCAAAACAATACTACAGTCCAAAGAAATGTCAAAATAAATAAGCACAAAGCACAGCCAGGCCCAGATGGAAACTAATCACACTGAACTGTGCAGAATATTTTCTGCAGAATTCAAATGACTGTCATTTGTACAGTTCTACACCCTCACTGCCCCTTGTTTGTTCTAAGATTTGTCTGGGTATGTATCTGAAAAGGCTGCTTAGCCTTTTCTAGTGTGCTTTATGCTATTTTAAAGGGGTGTGGGGGGAAATTGATTTTCCTCTCTTTGCAAGTAAGAGTCATTTATCACATTTTGGTACCACACATTTTGTTAGGTTTTGATAGTGATGCAGCATGGAATACATCAAAGTGTTTAATTAAAGCATACGTGTGAATCCCCAGCTTGACCATGGGTTTTCAGACCCTGGGGGAAAATGTGTTTACAAAATTTCTTTTATATAATAATACCAATCATTGGTTTGGCTTTTAGTACAATGCTGATATAAAATTATAAGCATGTTTTACACACACACACACATATATAACATATATTTTTCAATATATATGACAATATATATCTGCCTATATATTTCAGAAAGAGGTCATCACAAAAGTATCATAATATCTGGAGGTCCAAGGAATCAAAAAGCCTGACAATCATATGCCAGAAATATAAGATTCACTATTATATATTTATACTCATTGGTTGCCATCTTGCCTAGTTCTCCTAAGTCTTATTTGGGAGGAAAATGACAGGGCTGCTTGATCAATATCCAGCAAACATTAGCTAAAACGGTTGGCTTTGACCTATTTAAATGATTAACCACTTCTAGAGTGCATTGTACAGTACAATATATATAATCTAAAATTCACTAGTCTTAACATCTCATACATTTCTGTAAAACACATTGGATGTGAATGTTTTAATGGAATGCTAAACGTGAAAGGTGATGTTGCTCAACTTAGCGCGCATGAGGGTGGCCACAAAATATGTACAGCCTTTTATATTCTAGGTTAGTGGGAAATAAGATCCTGATTGGTTACATTTCAGTGGGCAGTACACAAGACCTCTCCGGAGACCTGAAATGTTTTGACAGAGAGAGTTCCAGCCTACTTTGACCCCTCACAGATGTTTGTAGTATGTTCTCTGTTTCTGCAGAGAGAATTTACTAATAAACCTGAAATGATTTTCTTGCCTACACTGAAGCGTTTTTAGTTCAAGCATAATATGCAGTTGTTCGCTCCTCAGTCATTTTGTAGACACAGATTGCTCACAAGTTCCTTTAAGAAGCAGATACCTGTTTAATATATTAAAACAAATTGGACAACGGCTTAATGATTCTTCTTGAAAAATGAGGCTTGGAATTCCTTACAGATTTAAAAGCAGGAACCATAAGTCTCTTTTTTGACCCACTGCTCAAAGGCTTTGGCTTCAACAACAGACCAGAAGCATTGTGCTGTTCTTTGATCTGCAGAATCCATCTTTCTCCTTTTTGTCTTCCGTTCACCTTTTTTCATCTTGGTTATCTTCATTTTTTCCAAAGTCTGGAAGCTTCCAAAAAGTGAATCTCTTAGATCAGAGGCATTAGAATGTTTAAGAAGTAACAGCATGAAAAACAGATCAAGAGTTTTAGTGGAATCTTCTCACACACCTGGACCCATTTCATTTGTAACTTGAACTCAGGGTGCCCTTTGTTATCAGTGAATAGCATGTGCTGTGTTGTTGTGGAGGATTTCAGGAAATTCGATAACAAACCTGATGAAAAAGAGTCTGGATAATGCAGCATTGAACATATCTGGAAAAAATATTTGATATGTTAACAGTTGGCAGGAAAGATCCTCGGACTGTAACGTCAACATTGGCCTATCCATTGCTTCAATAAATCACTGCTGCCTCTGTTTATGGGTTGCACCGCAAAAGATCATTTTCAGGCTTAGTATTTTTGTCCTATTTCCCAGTAAAAATATCACTAAAACAAGATACATTCACTTGAGAAGTACAATGAAGAAACAAACTTAATTCATCAGGAGACAGATTTCTTGTTTTAAGCATTAAACATAATAAGTTGTTAAAATACAAGACGTAACATCTCATGCCTTTTAACTTAAGTAAACGTATCTTTGCTTAAAATGTGTTTAGGTATTTTTGTTAGTAAACGAGATCCAAATATTAAGCTTCATACTTTGCCATCACTGTAGTACAAGTCGTCTCATGGGATAGTACTTTTCATTCTCTCACAACTGCTAAGGATAAGTACAAAACATAACTAATGGAAGGCCATTTAAAATGCAAAATACCTCCAGCTCTTTCTAAGAGGAAATAACACAGCAGAGAGTTCTCAAGGTCACATTCATGTAGTCAAGCCAGTCTCTAAGGAACTGTGGGTAAGGCTCCTATTCCATTTCCGCTGATGGTGAAACATCATTACATTTCTGAAGGACAAAACAAGCTTCACTAAAGACAATCACATCTAAGCCACTGCTGAACTGTCTTATAATACTGGATGAAGCTGATCAACAGATCCATGCAAATATAGGAAATAGAGGCTCTTTGATGTAGGTAAAATGTATAACAGTTTAAAAAGACCTGTAATAAACTTTAGGACAGAGTTTTACTGAAATTTCAAGTTGCTATTCTTTCCCTGCCACATACAGTAAGAAAGCTTGAATGTTCCAAATGCTGTAAACCATAAATACTCCATGCAGGGCTTTGTCAGAAGTTTTCTAATTGGCATTGTCTTACCCAGCAGGTTCAAGCCATGGGAAGCGATCTGTTTATAATTTTAAAACAGTTACACATTGCTTTACATAGAATCTACTATCAAGTTACTAAACTGTAGCTGCTCTCTGTGGCCTATTCCAAACTTTAAGCAGGTATTTGGGTATTTATTCAAGGTATTTAAGGAGGTGCTCAGGAGTAAAGCTGGTTGACCTGCTGGGGAACCTTATTCAAACACAACATATGCTGTTTACATCATAGTCAGACTGCAATGTGTGAGAGGGACCAAAACACATATAGAGCATCCTATAGAACAGCTGATTTAAAAATAAAGATATTATGTGATTGCTAATCTAATTGTATGGTTAACTTAAAGCATCTCCATTCTTAATTGTTCATTTGTGTTAAATACAACAATAAAATTTTGTTTTAAATGTACACACTCAGTTTGTTTAACCGGTGCTACAAGCACGTTCCACAGTTAAGGAACACTCTTGAACCTCTGAACTTGTGACCGCATTGTACTGTAAGTGGACCAAAACTAATGAGAAAATAAGAGAACTACACACTATTTTGTGGTCCCATTGATCATTATTATTCTTTTTAGCTAATTATAATTGACTCGATGAACTCGATGAACCTAAACCAAATCTTACAAGTTACAGAGTTTATTATCATTTCAACCATATACAAGTACATAGTGAAACGAAACAACGTTTCCCCAGACCTAGGTGCTACATGAGACAAACACTGAACAAACACTGAACATCAGACATACAAGGGCTACATCATTTAAACATAATATAGACAAAGTGCAGACAGCATAAGACAGTACATAGACTATTGAGACAGACTATGAGCATAGTAAGTCCCAGTGCAGCGTCAACCAGTACACAGTTCTGTAAAAAGGAAAAGTAAACCTGGTGACAGTAACAGCTGTAAACAA
>JAZGTI010016910.1:0-12502 GCA_036877585.1 Botia kubotai
ATTCATAATTCCTCTCCAAACCTTCCTATGCAAAGAATTATGGGTAAAGAATTGTCGGGGTGCAGTGAGATCAATGGCTGTTTATAGATCCTTCACTTGTGATTCATTTATAAACAATGCAGCAAATACTAGCACACACATACATTCACAGATCTATATAAAGACACAGCATCAGTTAAGATCCTGTCACACTTTGTCAAATCAAGACAATGCTGAGGGACAAAAAGTGACAGTCAACGTGTACAGGAAGTCACAGAAAATCAAAGCCAGTGAGAGAGAGACATTCAAAATAGAATAGTTCAAACTGCACATGCAGATTTGAAATGAAAGAATAAACAGCAGCCCATAAGCCATTTGCCTGAATGCCTGGGCATTTCGTGTGACATAAGCTGCTTTGGCGATTAAAATATAATCCAAACACAGATGGAACTGATTGAAATTGCACTGATTGAAAATGCTCACACTTATCTTTTGGACATTTTTTAAATGGCTCTATATACATAATTAAATGCAGTACATTATATAAATGACACATTGCATAATGAACATATGAGATTGTAGACAGCTTTGTGATTTCACAAATGTATTATGTAAGCAAGTTTGTGTAGATTAACAGAAGAACATTTTCGTGCAAAACATCTGATTTCATCTGTTCCACATAATTTAACACAGTTACATATAATAAAAAATGTAGTCGTGGTTTTACTTGTTTTAAGCATAAATTAAATGTTTTATGTGGATATGGGTATGTAGGTCATCATTTTTGAGCAAATCACCATTTCTAAACATATTTTGTGGGCGTGGCCATGTACCATAGTGCTTACATATAATTCAATGTACTGGAGGTTTACTATATTCAAATACAATGATATTTACTCCAGCTGCTTCATATCTCAGTACACAGATATAAAATGATTGCCTTTTAAATTACAACCAGCTGCAAAAGCACAGCGCAGGATACATCTGCTTCTACAAACAATCTCACAGACCTGGTTTTAAATGTTGTTAGTTAACACTCCTTTGAGAACCATTCTAAAAAATACAATATGCTGTTCATGAAATAAAACACAAAAATAAACTGCAGGGTTCCCTAATATAATCTCCGGTCTCTTTCATTCCAACTAGAGAATAAAATAAACTGTGTTTCGTCTTAATTTCTCCCCAATGACACAGGCACATATAGTATATTTAGTACTTGGCTTATATACATTACATATCTTTAATAAAGTTTTGGTTTATGTGTGTATGTGTGAAGTCAAACAAGGACGAGCATTGACAGGTCTGTAGAGACACTCCCTTATCAGTCAAGTGGCCAATCACAGCTCAGGGCTGAGAGATCAGAAGCACAGAAAGCAGGAAGTGGAGATGCTGAGGATGAGTCAATAGTGTCTCTCTCTCTCTCTCTCTCTCACACACACACACACACACACACACACAGATTTTAGGAAAACAGAACACAACAGCCAGACACACACACACAAACACTTAACATTTAAACACTCAATGTGTTATATCTATCTATTTTATATATATATATATATATATATATATATACATTTTTTCCCCCTAATATTAGTTGTAAATATTGCTTAATCTAATCTATAATGATTCTACATTACTGAGGGACAGAGGGGGTAAAAGACTGAGAGAGGGAGATGGTTCTGCTCTATCTTAAAAGCATCAGCTTAATGGACCAAGAAAAATGGACCAGCTGTGATTTTATTACAAAATTAGTCAAACATTATCATCTTCATATGAGAGTGGAATTTACATACTGTGAACATATATGTAGTATGCATGCACAATTCACAGTTTTTTGGTTTAATTGTCTGAGAGAGTGAGGCAAGCATGTGTGTGAGGGTGTGTGTTTGTGAGTGTTACATATACTCTAATGTTTACTGATTACAGTAATGTAACTGTAATCTGGTTAGATGTTAAGATTACAGTTAATCTCTCAGTTTTTCACTCATTCTGTCTCTTTCTCTTGTAAAACACATCTATTTGGCTTTTTAATATCTATGATATTTGTTTATATATGTGCAAACCCACTCAAGCACAGACACACAGACAGAGTTAATTGTGACCCAGAATGCCCTATTATGACTCCATGAGCTAAAAGCTAAGAAGGAAAATGTGTTCAGTTCACAAGTAGCATCAGAGAGATTAGAGAGGGTCTCTAAACTGCAAAACCAGCATTTCCACAAGCCTCAGTAATTATTAAAGTCCACTGTACAAAGAACTGAAACTGATGATTTTTAATAATAATGGCTGCTTTTCATCTCGACAACTCCACAATAGATGGACTCCACAAACTATGAAAATGTGATCATTAAGCATAGATCATTATTAATCTAAAACTGGGTATTTTTGCAAGCAATGCTGAAATTCAGAGTACTTTAAATTGTATAAACCTTTGCGTGATGTATTTTCAAAATACTACATCTTCATAGTGAGCAAAACTAAAATATTTGGACACAACAGACTGGCTTAAAAACTGTTCAAGCACATATTTCAAAAGAAAGAAAATTTTAAACAAAGTATGTGGAAACTTCAGGATATTTAAACATCACTTCTGAGTTAGCAAGTTAAAAGAAAGCTCTTTAGCTTTACACACAATTAGTCAGATGACAGGAAGTACGAATCACATCCTGATGCAGTCAACATTGTATCTGTGCATGTGTGTGTTTGTGCTATATACATTAATGCTTACACCTACAATTAAAGGAATAACTATATATAACTTCTATACAGATATCTTTTGCTGTCTCCTGAAACACAACAACATATGGGTTTGGAAGAAAACAAAGGTAAATAATGACAGAAGTTTTATTTGGATGAATAATTTCTATTTGTTGAATGGATTCAATTAAACAACCTCTGTATTTTTGGTCTCAAAGACTGTCCAGAACATGTCCAGTTCAAAAGACAAAAACCTGAAATTATATTCTACAAAAACAAAGCCCATTTATTCAATCAAAATTATGTGTTACAGTGTGAAATTTAAGCAGTCCTCTGCTGACACAATTAAGCAGTCCTATATTGTCATTTCGATTATGCAAAAATACAGCCTTGAATTTATGCTGATTAAATTAATTTAAAAGTATAAAACAGAAGAAAGCAGTGAGTCCAGACAGGATGATTTTCATTACAGTAGCAGGAATTTAATGAGTATTATCATTGAGTATAATGACAGTGAGAATAATGAGGGGGAAAAAGTGCTTTATTGTCATGAATATAATGGCACGGTGTAAAACATCCTTATGGTACAAAACTGGGCTTCATTTTCTTTGAGCAAAATATACTTCTTATTTTGGGATTAAATATGCCTGGTCTGACCTATTTTAGTGAGATTAACCTTCATCTTATATTGTATTTATCTAACATTTTGCCATATGACCATTACTGTAAATTAATGACCTGCTATTGACCTCTTAAAGACAAGCATGATCCACAAACCATTAACACAGCAGTTGCCTTTTGGGATATCAGAAGTGCAGATATCCCCCAGGCTCTCCAGCCAAAGAGCTGCAGATAAAAGGATACATTACAGCATAAAGATGAGTAGAAGAAATCGAGTGAGAAAAAAGAACATGAGGATAAAGATGAATTAGATGGTGATAGGGTCAATCTGCTTTAAGGGCTGATCCTTTATTGTGGAAACCAATCAGCTGTGTCCATTTATGATGTTATTATTGAATTTATATATTTCCTCTTACCGGCCCCCAGGGGCCCCTCCACTAAACTTCCAGAGAAAACGCCAGAGAGCACATTAACACACACACACACACACACACTGAGAAATTTATCTCAGGCAACACATGCTGAGAGCGCAGAGTGCAAGTCAGGCTCCCCATGACTGTGGCTTATTACTGAAGCTCTCTGTAAGTGTCTCTCTCTCTCTCTCGCTCTGCCAGCCTTCAGTCATTTCTATGATTTTCTTGCCAATCCAGACTGAATATAAATTCAAACAGGCACATAATAATGTATCTTCAAGGAAACACACACACACACACACACAGTTCCCTCATCAGCGAATTCCTTGCGGAGCTCTGTGGGTAACAGACTGGAGAAGATCACTTTACCCCAGTGATGTCATTAGCACCTAGAGCCAAAACACACTTTTGTGTGGTTGTGTAGCCTTTCATGACTTCAGTGAGTCCTTAATTTAAAGGACTAGCTCAATTTAAAGAAATAGCTCATTCAAAAATAAATAAGAGAGAAAAAAAGACAACAAAAAGAGAACCATTATAGTATTGCAGTACCATCATAGTACTTGTGCACAATTGTTCTGTCATTGAATTGTTCTATAGCCTTGCTGTAGCTCTGCAAAAACAAACTATTTTGTTATATTAGCTGAAACACAGTGGTCACTAAATGTCACAATGAGTTGTCATTGTCATTTTTGGGTTATCTATTCCTTTAAGAATAAAACACCTTAAATTATAAAATATTTGACTGCTTTGATTTTACCCCCTGCTTATATCACCTTGCAGTTGTATTTCCTGAATGCACTTCATTTCTGACTTCTATCTATACATTTGGAAAGCTGGGTCAGAGAATAAGTATGTAACAAGATTAATTGTACTCACTCTGCTTACCTCTGCTGCAAGTCTTAAATCTCTGAGAATTAAAAATTCAATTTACTGCGTCACATTGGCTGTTTTATTTTGGAATCTAGCACTTCAGTGTGAATCACGGCTAAATCCGTATAATGACACACTTATCAAATAACACCACTTGTAGACACTTCTAAAATTCCGTCCACCCACAGAGAATACATTTCATCGCATCAAAAAATACTAACTAAAATATACTATACAGTATATAGTATGGCACTAATTGATTACCATGGTATATATCAAAGTAGCATGGTATTATCATCCAATCACTGTCTTATAATACAGACACGGTACACTGGAAGGCGATCCAGATGCAGAGGATACTGACTACATACAAACAACTAAATCAGTCTCATCTGCATGCTGTAGGTTTATTCATGTTCAGGCCAGGAAATGTATTTGGGTGTGTCTGTGTACCAAAGGGGCAGAAAGTGACCCACTAATCTTATTATCTGCACAACGGCACCACCTGCAGGCCTTTCCTCACAATTTGAAAACACAAGTAAAAGCATGACTACAGAATACAAGCATACTTCTATCTATAATGTTTTTACTACAAGTGTGTACAGTATAAAATGTATACGATTCTCTGGGAATTGAACCTGGAAGTGTTATGCTCTACTAGTTACTGAAACACTACTTGTTAGCTTTGTTTAGTCATCTACTAATGAAGTTTAATAAAACAGCTGAAATCTGCTGGTTAAGTGTTCGCACACCAAATTTAAATGTTAGTGCCACACACACACACACACACACACACACACACACACAGAATAGACACATTTATTGTACATGACCGAAAGCACACGATGATTCCATTGGGTTCCCATTGGAATTTACATGGGATTCACACAAAAATGTGGTTCCAAAACCACACATTTTACATTCAATCACGTGTTTTTGCACATGTGAAATTCATATGTCTTTTCTATAAGGGTGTACAAACACACCAAGACACTCATAATTTCTTGAGACTATTCGCTTGACTGACGGAAGAGCCATCTTTGCTTTACACGCAGTTGTTTCTGAGCCAATCACTTCAGTCATAATTGTCGTATGACCAGAGCTGCAGATCAATCAGGTTCTAAATGGCTGAAAACCATGCCAACACCAAATTATACTTCATGCTCAAAAATGTACAGCTCCCCACAAACGTGTCACTTCTAAATCTATCTATATATAATATAATACATAATATGATGAAATACATGCAAATGCATTATTTATTTTTGTTTTTTGCAAAAGAAACATCAAATGGCATCAATAGAGAATGTCTCTGGCAGTGGAATGATGCAGAGTCTCAAAAAAGAATCTACCAGCACAGGCTTGATTGAATCATTTTAACCACCCAAACCTCAACACCTTAATGCAGACAATAAACAGAGAAGAATGATGCTTAGAAACAGATTTAGATTTTAAAGCTAACTGAAATCTCCAGGATTAGAGATTGTGAATCTGAGAATAAAAGATGGAGATGTGGAGAATGTGCCAGAACTTTATATAAGACAATCCTGCAGACAGATAATGAACAAGGTCACACAAAAACCTCTCTGAATGCTAAACTTGCCTTTTTAAAAAGGAATGACAATGCCAGGAAAGGAAAAATCAATATCCTTACAAAATTCTAAACCAGAACAAATTAAAAGCCTGCATGCACACACAAACTCGCAGACACACACACATAAGTCAGTGAGACTGTATTCTCAGAGGACACATTAATCTGTGCTTGTAATTTCAGTCATTTTTATTGGTTTCTTGTTTTTGTCACACCAGTCTAAATGAGATCAATGCGGTTCCTCACTTTTCTTTAACACATCAATCCTTGAGCCAAAGATCAAATTTAAACTCCTGTTGCCATAGAAATTCATTCAAGTGATTCAGGGTGTAGCTTCACTGTTACCGAAAAGTGTGTGTGTGTTTCCAAAGAGACAAAGTGGGTTTCTAGACCATCTCTAGTCATCTAGTTCCCCAGTCAGACCTTTGACTCCGAGCATAAGGAGAAAACTCGAGCATAAAGAATCAACCTGCTCCATTTTAAGTCACAAATGAAAATAAATCTCTCTCTCTGCCTCAAAATCTAAATGACTTCAAAGTAGGAGCTCAAATGTTTCTTTTAGTTGCTAATTCACAAGCACAAACTACACTACACTACAACTAAACTACAATGTTCATTTACCTTCTCATACAGTCTGTATGTCTCTCGCTCTTTGTATGTCTCTCTCTAATCTTTCCTTTCTCGCTGTTTGATATTCCTCCATGCACTTGTATTGTCAGTTCAGATGCTGATGCACAGAATGCCTAATGCTGGATCAAGCCTGAGGGGAAAACAGAAAGAGAGAAACAAAGAGAGACAGAAACACCTGCGGCGCTGACACCTACATCACCTTAAACAGGACAGAGGAGGAACCCTTTCATCTCCTGTTCTCTGCCTATTGTCTCCACTACAGAATGAGAGATCATTCAGAATGAAGGAACGTCACAAATTTGACTCAAACTGAACATCTAGAGGCTGAAGACAGCAAACTGACAGACAGGTTGGGTGATGTGAGAAATATAATATAAGACGCTTGAAAAGTGTCATATGCTGAGTGCACACCGAGCGTTATTCTCTGCCCTTCACGATTGTGCCTGTCAGACAGTATGATGTGACCCCAGAGAGATCTTGGATAAAAGTCAAGGCAGACTGCATGACATCGATGGTCTCTGATGTCAAGACCAGGCGATATGCCTTGCCTTGACTGACAGCATTTTAAAGTTTGTTCTGACAAACAGAAAGAAAGACAGAAAGAAAAAAGAAAAGAAAAAGATTATAGTGCACTCCAAGCGACAGTAGTAAAGTAATAAATGTAGGACAAATAGCTGTGGGTGATGCAATGATATACGGAGCAATTGAGATTCATGGTTCATAGGTGAAATGTCTCCTCAGGAAAAATCCAAATATAATACTAAATACTAAAATGAAAATTTCTGTTTAAAGAAGGAATTTTTGAAAGAATGTTAACTAGTTGTGGCAAATGAGCAGAGGAAACTGGGGTAAGAGATACAGGGGGTGAATGAGTGTGTGTGTGTGTGTGTGTGTGTGTGTATAATCCTGCAGGTTCTAGAGTTATCACACCTCTGCAGGAAAGGGAAGGGCCTTCAAATCCAGGTTAAGAAATCAGGCTTGACTTATCCTGAAGCCTGAGTCATAACACTCCGTAATGATCTTTTGCTGTGGCACTATAGAGCAGGTACCCTAGTTCACTTCTTATATGCGTGAACTAGGGTGATATTGTGGGGCACAGTAACATTATATGCACCACACATACAAGGCTGTTTGTTTCTGAGAGTGGATAGTGAACTGACATCCCATTTTTCTGTAAAAGGGAAACTGGATACTATGGTTTGAAACTATTTAACATGCTTCAGGGACAATTATTGTTCCATACTCTGTATGGGAAAGTTCACTTTGCCTGTCTTCAGCCCAAGGCAAGCTGGGATAAAATTCAGCGTTCCCCGCAGCCCTACATATATACCAGGATAGAAATTGGAAAAATTGCTAGATTCTGCATTTGCATACTGCATGATACACCCTTTTGAAATCGTGTGCAGAATAGTGCATCACCTATTTCGTGGATGACACAGTAGTTGATTTAAAATTCAGGGTCACGGATCACATCATAAAAAAAACAAAAAAATCTCTGATCTTCAAAGATAAAAGAGTTTGATGCACAAAGACATTGTACTACACAGTAGACATCACTCAGACACCCTTTTAAAGCATCTGACATTGGTTGATAAAGGCTCTTGCAGTGACAGCACCAGGCAGTGACATTTAAACACAACCGCATATATTAGATCTTAGCTCATCTGATGAGACCTTGTTAGACCCTTGTATGTTTTCATTAGGTTAGCTTTGGTTTTCCAAGGGGTAATTTATTAACTCATCCTTCAGACAGAGTTAATATTCAGATGCAACCGGGTTAACGGGCTTGAAACACACAGAACAGATGTGACCTGTTCTTCAGAGGTTGTGAGAATAATGCATTACAATCTCTTCTCACAGGCACCTAGCCAGGTTATCTGACGCCAAATGTTTTTGACGCCAACCTGACTGACATGATGACTAATCAAAAAAGAATTTCAGATATTGTTTGGGTATACTAGTATGCACCACACATTCTAGTTGATACTTGAACAGTTTAATCTCAGTTTATCTGCCTTATTTATCGCTCTTAAGGAGTCCTATATAATTAGGGTCTGGCAAACTCGTTTCTCAGAGGCCATTAAAAAATGTGTTCTTGTGGTCCAAAACAGTCCCAGAATGGAACAACACGCAGAGGTCTCGTATTTAACCAACAAACTGGCAAAATATTTATAGCATTTTACTTCACAAAACTGAGTAAATAGGATTTTTTACAAAAGTGCTGCTTCGATACCGCCTGTATGCGTGGTGCAAATTTAAAGACAGAACTTCTGGAAGCAGGTTTTAGCATGCTATGAATTTTTTGGCATTTCATCATTTAGTATTGCATGTCATAATCTCTGAATTCATCTCTTTTGGCATGACTGCTGAAACGTAAGGAAGAAACGTGGTTAATAACAAATAGTGGGATTTATCATATTTTGTGTAAATTGGTGTGCATATCTGTAAATGTATGTATACTGTAATGTTACTAATCCATGTTTTTGTAGTGCAAGTTTTTTTTATCCTGATATTAATGCTACTTAAATATTGTGAAACAGAGAGAGTGTTAGTACCTCAGTTACTCCCCTATCGCTATAAAAAACAACTGGCCATTTTAGCCTTAAAGCTTAGCCTTAAATGATTCGACCAAGAGAAATACACAAGGCCTAGAAGATTACAGCACCTGCTGATCTACACAATCTGCTCAGGGACACAAGACTTTATCTGCTTAACTTCCTCTTTACTTGAGAACTGGACCTTATTTCCCTCATAGCTGTCCATCTCGCTGTTGACATTACATTTCAAAGTGACCTGCAAAGTGACCTGCTCTTTGTGTGTATGTGTGTGTGTGTGTGTGTGTGTAATGTGAACTCTCGTAAACAAATAGGCAATCAGCTACATTACTCTTATGTAATACGGTCTATTGGTGGCATACGCTGGCATTTTATAGCCACTATATCCTGTCTGCTCTGGCCCTATTTTTGATTGTTTAGTTTCCTTATGCATTTAAATGGGGTCATATCATAATTTTTTATTGTTTTGTTTGATTTCCTTGAGGTCCACTTTCCCTGATGTCCACCAAAGTTTTTTGCAGGAATAATCAATCAAAGAATATATCATATTATTATTATTATTATTATTATAACTAGTAGTAGTAGTAGTAGTAGTAATAGTAATAATAATAATAATTTGTCAGATATTTTGTGCCAAAGACCAATATACACCCTCTGAACATTACCATTAAACAGGCCAATTTAACTGTTGAATGGCCCAAATATAATACACTTAACATTTTATGTGGTCCTCTAAGAAAAAAAGTCTGTAATACGAAAAATGTGACCGTTAAACGTGATTATCTGTCTGTCATGAAAAGATGCAGAAGTTTAGAAGTACTTGGAATTTAGTCTCAATAAATGTTCTTTATTTTAATTAGTAGGAAGTTTTGAAGGTTACAGTAAATTTACAATACAGTAAGTAATTTCAATATAAAATTGGATTTTTAATTATGTAACAAGCATGCCCAAGAATTTCTCCATTACTTGGGTCATGTGAAAGCAAGACATGGCTTGCATAACTTGTTTATTCCTTGATGATTTTCCAAAGCTCATTTGTTTTGGCTGCAGGGATCCGTGAGAGCGGTTCTGGGGGGAGGAAACCGTGGGAGCAGGTAGACAGGAGGGGTGGAAAGAGTGATGCTCAAATTCACTGCGAGAACCAGACGTCTTCATTCCAGCCCATTTCCCATGTTCACTTTGTGAAATCAGCCGAGAGCAAGACATGATGCAGCAAATTACCCTGCACTCTGTCATTCACACAGTACACCTCTCTCGCCCCCCTCTCTCATTTTATTTATTTATTTATTTATGTCAGAATACCATTAAAGACATGAGTTTCGTGACTTGAACAAGACAGGAATAATAATTCACAAAAGTATATAAAAATAAGTTAAAAATGTATATACAGACTAATCATACGATTAATTATCATACATATTAATTATCATTATCATTATCATACAAATCTGTACATCTTTTTGATTAGGCTTTCCTTAAAATATTAACCAATACACTGTAAATAAAAACAATGCCTACCACCAATGCTGATACTCATATTCTCAGCATATTGCCTCAGCACACTGAAAATGTGATACTGAAGCGGTAAATTTATTAGGCAGTAAGTTATGAGAGATGTGCTATGATGTGAATAGAGACATTACAAAATAGCTCTGACATTACATTTAAAAATAGAGGGCAAACCTTAGCATTACAGCTTCTTGCATGTCAAGCAGTTTGAACCTCAGCCAGTTAAATATTCAGGAGTCGCTAATGTACACTGATCTTTTATGAGGGAATGAGGTTCAAAGCGTCTCTCTCACTCGCCCTTGTTAACAGAATTTTATTTTACTGCTGCCTCTCTGATTAAAAGGCCTGATTGGATTGCATAAGTAAGTGACTGTGTGTGTGTGTGTGTGTGTGTCTAGTATAAATTTAGCTTCGTAATTGGAACAGTCAATTGATCAGTTTAGCGCAAAGGATTGGAAAATAGGTTCCAAGTTCATGAGACCACGAACAGACAGAACTGCGTGGAACATTAAAGCTTGCCAGGAAAGCGGTTTTATAGTTAAAAAATGTATTGCCTAATTATGTAGCACTTCGTGCCGGGGACAGCAGGACTCCACACAGCAGCAGTGCATCTTCCAGTTAATCAGACTCCAAATCAGACGTCATGTGAGCACAGAACAGGAGACAGAAACCAAGAGATGGATGCAGACATTCTCTGTTACTGTCAAAACTCAATAGCTTCAATTTTTGGTGATGTTTGTCGGAGCATAACGTAAATAGAATGTTCCTCCAAAGGTTGTTTTTGTCTAATAAGGGGTGGACCTGTGCCACTGAGACCACAATGGAGAAAACATATTTTTCCACATACAGTTTAGCTCTAGATCTGCACTTCATTTATACATACACACTCAAATTAGATCTGAAACTAGAAAGTTAATTTAGGGGAGAATTCGTTACGGTTTGACTGGGACACTGTAAATACTGTACATTGTCTGGCTAATAAAAAGCAAGGTGGGTGGTACAGTGTCATAGTAAGACGCAAGGATTTTGTTAGGAAGTTAGTTGTTTAGTTAATTTGGCCCTGAAAGTTTTGTACAATCCTCATAAATGTTGTTGCCCCCTTATTGCACTCCAACAGAAACACTTCAAAGTTTAAAATGTTTAACATCCTAAAAATGACTTATATCAAGCTCTTTTAACTGCTCCTACTTGGACCACATAAAAGCCACATTAAAATGTTTCACTGATTTCCAGAATATAAAATTGAAGGGAATAGGCAGCATTTACATAAATAGGGTCTTCAGCAACTCTCACATATTCACACTTTCTGTCTAGCATGCTGATTGGATCAGCACCAATCAGACAACCAATCATAAATCTTACACAATCTCTACATTGGCCAACACAAAGATAAAAAAATAAGGGGGGATTTTCAGCCTTGTGGGTAGGGTCAGGTGGTTTGTAATCACTGGTCTAGAACCTATTTTTGGGATACGAGGCTTGACCTGACCTGAATAGAAAACAAAAACACTTTTTGTCTTGTGACAGATTTTTATTGTCCTGTGAAATTTTGTCTGTCTGTGGCATTTGAGAAAAGCACCTAACAGCATCAGCTTAAAGATTACCTTCTTTAACCCATGACCTAATATCTTAAA